>VMDR010022428.1:0-16214 GCA_007922815.1 Macrotus californicus | reverse complement strand
TAGGTGTGGGTTTATTTCTGGGCTTTCTACTCTGTTGAACTAATCTATGTATCTGGTTTTACACCGGTACCATGCTGTGTCCTATAGATTTGGGGTCATTGTGTTTTTATTTTCATGTTTCTCAAGGTATCTTTTTATTTCTTCCTTGATCTCTTTGTTAACCTATTCAATACTTAGTAGCATGCTATTTAGCCCTCATGTGCTTGTATGTTTTTCAGTTTTCTTCTTGTAAACTTTTAGTTTCATATCATTATGATTGGAGAGGAACTTGATATGAGTTCAGTCTTCTTAAATTTATTGAGACTTCTTTTGGGGCTTATCATGTGGTCTATCATGTAAAAAGTTCCATGTGGGCTTGAAAAATATATATATTCTGCTTTAGGGTGAAATTAAAAAAGAATCAATTAAATCTATCTTATCTAAGGGTTCATTTAAGGTTGCTGTTTTCTTGTGATTTTCTATCTAGAAGATCTCTCTATTAATGTCAATGGGGTGTTAAGGTCCACTGCGGTGACTATACTACTATTGATCTCTTCCTTTATATCCGTCAATATATGCTTTGTGTATTTAGGTTCTCCTACATTGGGTGTGTAATTTTTTACAAGGATTATATCCTCTTGTTGGAGTAATCCCTTTATTGTTATAAAATGCCCATCTTCGTATCTTGCTATAGCCTTTGTTTTAAAGTCTACTTTATCGAAGTACTGCTACCCTAGCTGTTTTCCCATTTCCATTTGCATGAAATACATTTTCATCCTTTTACTTTCAGTCTGTGAGTGTCTTTTGATCTGAAGTGGGTCTCTTGTTGGCAGCAAATGTATGGATCTTGTTTCCCTACCTATTCAGCCTCCCCATGTCTTTGGATCAGTGTACTTAATACATTCATGGGTAGCTGACGCATTGTCATTTTATTATTCATATTTTTATACTTTAAATTTTTTTTCTTCTTCTTAAGTCCTTTTAACTTTTTTTTGGTAATAATTGTTGGGTGGGGATGAATTCCTTTAGATTTTTCTTTCAGGAAGCTCTTATCTCTCCTTCCTTTCAAAATGGTAGTCTTGCTGGGGACAGTGATGTTGGTTGTAGGTCCTTGCTTTTCATCATTTTGAATATTTCTTGCCAATCCCTTCTGGTCTGCAAAGTTTCTCTTGAGGAATCAGCTGACAGTCCTTTGAGAGCTCACTTGTATATAACTAAGTGCTCTTTTCTTGCTTGTTTTAAGATTCTCTCTTTGTCTTCTAACTTTTGGTATTTTAATTATGATGTGTCTTTGGATGGACCTCTTTGGGTGTTCCTTCTTTGAGACTCTCCATGCGTCTTAGACTTGCACATCTATTTCCTTCACCAGGTTAGGGAAGTTTTCAGTCACTGTTTTTCCAATAGATTTTTAATCCTTTGTTCTCTCTCTTGTCCTTCTGGTACCTTTATGATTCAAATCTTGTTACTCTTAACGTTGTCCCAGAGGCCCCTTAAACTATCCTCATTTTTAAAATTCTTTTTCTTTTTGCTGTTCTGATTGGTTGCTTTCCACTACTTTGCCTTCTAAATTGTTGATTTGATCTTCTGTTTTATCTGATCTGCTGCTGATTCTATCTAATGTATTTTTCATTTTGGTTATTATATTCTTCATTTCTGACTGTTTCTTTTAATGTGTCTTTCTTTTTGTAAGTTCTCCCTAAGTTTATCTACTCTTCCCCTAACTTCATTAGGCATCCTTATAACCAGTGTTTTGAACTCTCTATCTTATAGATTGCTTGTCTTCCTTTTGCTTAGTTATTTTTCTTGAGTTTTGTCCTATTCTTTCACTTGGGCATGTTTCTTTGTCTCCTCATTTTGGCTGCCTCCCAGTGTTTGTTTCTGTGTAGTAGGCAGATCTGCTGTATCTCCTGGTTTTGGCAGGATGGTCTTATATATTAATATTAGCTTTCCTGTGGGGACCAGTGGCATAGTCTCCCTGGTCACTTGGGCTGGGTACTCCTGGAGTGTCCCTTATTTGGGTGCTATGTTCCCCCCTGTCTAGTTGACTCTTGATTGCTTTTGGCACATATGTAGGTAGTATTGACCTCCAGGCTTGCTGGCTGTGAAGACTGGTTGTGACTAGAGAGGACAATCTGTTCTAGGGGGCTTACCCCCAAAAGTGGGATTTGCTTTAGCAGGGCTCTTGTGCCTACTGAATCTACCCATTGGGTTTGTCATTTCTGGAGATAATTGGGTGGTGCTCTGGTGTGGTCAAAAGCCAGACACTGGGTATATTGGTTCTGGGGTTTTGGAGGGTGGGAAAGGCTCTGGTGTATGCCAAAATCAGCTGCTGCCTGTGCCTGGCCTGGGGTCAGCTGAGAGGCATTTCAAAGTGGTCTTCAATTGGTAGATGATGTGCTGGGCTTGTAGATGCCTGGGAGAGGCTGTGCTGAAAACTGAGCCTGGCTGCCAGTAGTGTTGTGTTTGGGGCTGCTTAGCAAGAGATACAAAGACACGCTGGAGCCAGTGGTGGGGTTTTTGGACCATCAGGAGATTTTAGGTAAGTCCCCAGTGTGGGCTGAGGCCAGCTATTGGTGAGGAATAGCCACTGAAAGAGGTTGAGGTTAGTGAGTGATTTGGGTAAGACCAGGTCTAAGGCAGGGGTGTCAAACTCATTTTCACTGGGGGCCATATCAGCCTCACGGTTGCCTTGAAAGGGCCGAATGTAATATTAGGACTGTGTAAATGTAACTACTCCTTAACAGTTAAGCAAGAGCTCGGCACTGATGCCAGGTAGAAACAAGGTGCTGGGCTGGATAAAACAAGGTGGATGTCTGGATTCAGCCCACGGGCCTTGTGTTTGCCACGTATGGTCTAAGGGAATCACCACGGTCAGGCAAGCAGTGTTAGATAAGTTCATGGACACTTAGATTTGGCATCTGCCTGAGCCTGCCAGCTGGCTGGAGGAAAAATCTCTACAAAGGAACAATGGTGCCTGCCAGCACTTCTGCCCTGGAGAGAGCTCCCTCTCCAGCTCTCACTCTGAAGCCATTCAATTCAGTTCCATGTCCCTGGTGCTTCTCAAACTGTTGTTCCTTTTTTTTCCTTCTTTTTATTATTATTATTTTTTCACATTTAAAAAATTGTTTTTCAAATACAGTTGTCTCCATTTAAAAAACAAAAAATAATGCATCTTGGTGGAAAGGCAGAGATTAGTGCTACCTATAAGGACCTAAAGTATGCAAAAAAGGGTGGCCCCTATCATATTCCCATTTAATTTATTAGTCTTGTCAATGAAAACATCTAAAGTATCGTTGAGAATGATAATGGACTACTGAACACTCAGCCAAGTAGTCGTCCTGATTAGAGCTCCTTTATCAGAGGTGGTATCTTCACAGGCATAAAGAGTAACACAGCTTTAGGACATGATCTACAGCCACTGAGCTGGCAGATGCATTTATTCTGGACCCTACCAGGAAAGAGCATGAGAAGCAGTTTGCCTTCCCATGGAACCGACAAATATATGAATATGCAGTCTTGTCCTAGGACTGTGCCAGTTCACTTCCAACCTACTATCATAATTAATCCAAAAGGACATAGCTGTCTGAACATCTCAGAATATTACATTGGCCCACTGTATCTGAAGCATTATATGAATTTAACTAGAGAGGCAAAATGTAGCAAATATTTTAGCTGTTTTAGCTCCAGGGACTGAGAGACAAACCCTAGGAAGATGCACGGTTAAGCCATGTCTGTGAAGTTTTAGACATCAGTGGTGCATGCAGGAGCATCCCCTGAAAGTAAAAGAGGGAGTATTGCTTCTTGCACCCCTCAACACCAAGAAGAAAACAAAATGCCTGGCAGGCCTCTTTGCATTCAGTGTATACTGCACACAGGAAAAACTCCAATCCATTTAACAATTGGCATGGTTTGAGTGGGACCCTGGCAGGCGAGCTCTGTAGCAGCTCTAGGTTGCATTGCAGGTAACTCTGTTACTTGAACCATAAGATCTGCACATCCCATGGTATGATAGAGAGTATATAGTTTAATAATAGAATATTGTGGTAGAAAAAAAGATGCTTCATGAAGCTGATGGCAAGTCACAGTAGAAGAACCACAGTGTAGACCTGTATGTTTCTAGAGCAAAGATAGACCATCTGCACCAGAAAAATATAGACTATTTGAAAAATAACTCCTGACATGCTTCTGCTCTGGTAACAAGATGATAGGACAGGAAGTGACCTTGTGATCAGGCTTTCCATCATGGTTTTAGTCCTGCCAAATGCACGAAGTCATAAAGTGAGACAAACCCAACAGCAATTTCTTATAAGGTAGAAGTGATACACTTGGGATCCAGTCTAGGTCACCACGTGCCTCAGTGCTTGCACAATTGACTTATGAACAGAGTAGCTACGGCAGCAGGGATGGGAGCTCCATATGGGCTCAGCACTGTGAGCTTCCACTCACCAAAGCTGGTTCAGCTACTGCTACTGTTTAATCTCTAGTTTGCTAGTGACTGAGACCAACACCGAGTCCTCAATATTGGCAACTCCCTAAGAAGATCCACTAGCCACTTCAGAGCAGAGTGATCTCATATTAAAAGTAGAAACAGCTTACCTGGACCAGCATTAACACACTGTGAATATGTGGTGGTTTTCCTGTTCCCAGAGCTTTAGTGTGCACCGTACCTGAGCAGCATTTGACCCACCAACACAGGACCATGCATATCATGTTAGACTACTTTATGGCAAAAGAGAGATACCATAACCATGGACTTACTAATCATAACACCAACTGCACTGCTCAGAAGCTACTGGCTTGATGGACCAAAGGAATAGCATTTTCAAAGAGCTGTTGACATGCCAGCTTGGAGAAGATACAGCAAGGAGGGTGCTTCAGCCTCCAGGGTGCAATATATATTATCAATATCCATTAGCTGGTCTTATGTACCAATTGATAGAATACCTGGGCATAACAAACAAAAGTGATGTCAGGGTTGGCCTGAATTATTCTCATCAATACACTTGGAGAATATATGCTTTCTGTCTTTGCAACTCTGGGCATTGTGGGTCTAGAGGTCCAGAACCCCAAAGAGGGAGTGTTTCCACCAAAGGACACAGCAAGATATCATTCAACTTTGAGTTACAAATGTCACCTGGTTACATTTTGCTCCTTGGTGTGGGCTGTCCCCCTAAGTGGGGTGTGTACTAAGGTGAGGTAACTGGCTTCCACTGAGGGCAGTCTAAGGAAGGGACTCAGCTGTGAGCCTTCAGCTGCCATCACTACTGGCATCCGAAGATGGGATTGGGTGACAACCACAACAGCCACTACCATCCGTTCCTCACACCGCTTGAGTGCTTATTCCCCGTATGGAAATTTTAGCCCACCTGGGAACTTCACCAGCTAAGTTCTGGTTTGTGTTTTGCCCTGAGAAAACTTATAGGAAATTAGCGAAACAAACTATGTGTGGTTCACACCATTTCAGCTGATTTGAGGCCACACGTGGCACTCATCATCTGATCTTTCGATTGCAATCACACTACAGTTCATTTTCTCCTCTGCTCGGTCCTGCTTCCTCCATCTCCTTGCAGGTATCATTTCTGAGAGCAAGCCCTGGTGTGCATGCACATCTGCATCACAGGGCCTGAATCCCAGAAAATCTGTTCTTCAAAGTCTCCAGGTCCCCTTTCCTCCAAGGACATCAATAATGTGTGATAAATATAACACCTAGAGATAAACTTACAAAAGCATACTAACCTGAAAAAATGTAATGCCATTCCTCACTTTTGACATTCACGTTCAACTTTTAAGGCAGACCTCTTTCTCTAAAATGTACCTAGAAAATTGGTGAAGAAAATTCTGCCTGCAAATTTTAACTTTGAGGAATACACAAAACAACAACAACAACAAAATGAAAACCAGGGCTGTCCTCACAAACACTACCAATTGAGTGGCTTAGACAACAGAAATGTTTTGTCTCACATGTCTGGAGGTTAGAAGTCCAAGGTCAAGATTTCGCCAGGGTTGGATCCTTCTGAGTGCTGGGAGCAAGAAGCTGTTCCAGGCCCCTCCCCTGGCTCCTGCTGGGTTGCTGCCAGTCTTGGGTGTTCCTTGGCTTTTAGTGCAGCGCTCTGATCGCTGCCTTCATCTTCACATACTGTTCTCCTTGTTGTGAGTGTCTCTGTGCCCAAATTTCCCTTTTTTATAAGGACACCAACCGTATTGGATGGGTGGCCCATTCTACTGCAGTACGACCTAATCTTCTCTAACTAATTACACTTGCAACAACCCTATTTTCAAATAAGGTCACATTCTGAGGTACTGAAGGTTAGGACTTCAACATAGGAATTTTAGGTGGACACAATCCAGCCCGTGATACTGAACTTTGCAGGGAAGTTAAGTGGTAGAAAATACAAAGTATAGGAGTAATAGGCTCAATGAGATTCTGTTTGATGGAAACTGAAATCACTATCATCAAGAAAAATGACTTTCTTTCCACTTACTGGATGGGGGATTTTCCCGGGCAGTTGCACTTTACATGAAATGTGGCAGAAAACACTGGGCTCCATTTGTGCCCTGACACGTACCTGTCTCTTTGCTTTATTTGAAAACTTTATGCCATTGAAAGGAAAAGAAAGAATAAAATGTCCCTTCTTCATGAGTCCATAGTAACTGGTTACAGCTAATCTCCTGGAGAAAGAGAATTCAATCTAGCAATTAGAATTATGGGCACAAGTTCTAGAAGATGAAAACCCTCGTCATCCTACTTGGTTCACTGGCTCTGAAAGGCCCACATGCCATGTCACATTGCCAAATTGCACATCTGCATTTTGGTTGGTACATGCCTTTGGTGTTGGCATTGGCCCTATGACCACAGCGCTCTCTATTGCAGCTATTTTTGTGGCTTGGCTCTTTCTTATTCCCTAAGGTCTTATGGTGGAGCAAGAGGACACCCACAGTGGAGGCCAAAAGAGTCATCTTAATGAATGGCATGTTACAGACCTCGTGATCGTGATTTGCGATGTTTCATAGCATAGCTGGCTAAATTCCTGTTACTGAAGGATCAAGTTAAATCAGGCATAAAAGTAATGTGGAATCTTTTCTTTCAGAAAACCTTTCAGAACAGCACGCATGTCCCAACCAAGACTCCCTTCTGTATGAACTGATGAAGGAAAAACATTAGATATGAATGTGGGGCATATACTGAGTCCCAGGACTCTAGAACCAAATTTAGTCAGAGGCTTCGGGTATAAAGGAGCTGTCCCCTGCCCTTACCGGGACCATGATGTATGGTCGATCTGTGTGCACAGGACCCGGAATAGAGAACTCAGGTCAATGCTCTCAGCTGTGGGCTCCCTTCCGGCAACCATCTCATTAAACACAGGATTCAGGAACCTGGTGGAACTCTGCCACAACTGCAAAAAACATATTTCTGTCTTCAAGTGTCAGAGTGAAGGGGGCGGAGAAAATGAACCAAATGCTAAAGCAAATAAAAACATCTTTTAAAATGTTGCCTGCTTGCTGCCAAATGTGTGCTCAGAGGGAGTGCCACTGGGAGCAAGTTCCACATGGCGAGGCCTTCCATGGAGAAGCCTGGCTGGCAGGCCAGGAGGATTCAGTAATTAACACTGTCAAAGACTTGTGAGGCCCCATTTCAGCAGCTCAACTTGGAAGTGTTTGCCCGTGTACAGTCACCCTTCAGCGGCACAGCTGCCGTGTGCGGTCCATCGGCGGCTGGTGCATGTGTGGGCTCAACCTCTTTGTCATGCGGGACAAGAAAAGCTGGGGGTTTCTTTGGGGGGCTTAAACCCTGTGGGGATTATGGCTAAGAATATCTGATTTTTAAAGTGCTAATTAAATGAAAGCTCTCAGAATGCTGAGACCGGTTGCTAGAAATTATAGCATCCAGAAGGCTAGATAACAAAATTAGAGCTAGAGAGCCACACCTTCGGCGTGGGCACACGGATTGGTTATTGTGGGCTGGAAAGGGAGCTGCAGAAATATTGGGAAGTATGGGTGCAATTCCAAGCTATTAAGTAAAGACTCTACACCAGGTCTAAAATGGTGAGGCAGAATGGCAGCCCTCTCCCAAGAAGAGAAAATGAGTGGGCAGGTGGCTGTGCTGTAAGAGAAGAAACACAAACTGGGTGTGGATTTCTGGTTTCAGTTCCCAAGACGATCCCTCTCTGGTGCTATGGCAATTGGGCAAATTACCTAACCTTTCTATACTAATTTCTTTATTTATATACAGTGAGAGCTAGTGTATCAAGTGAAATCTTTTATTATGAATATATATAGACCTTATGGTATAAATATATTTATACACATATGTGCATTTATCTATATATCCATCATCTATTAATCAACTACTATGCAATCAACAAATATTTTTTGAGTACCTACTATGAGTAGCCACTCTTGATATATGGTATTAAACATGACAAGTAAGATTTCTGTTCTATTGGAGCTTACATTGAAGTAAGTAAAGAAAATAACAGGAAACTGGACATGTAAACAAATCAGACATTTTCAGGTTTGTAGAGATACCTATGATAACAATCCTTAAAAGGCAGTAGGATAGGAAACTAACAAGGCTGCTTTAGGTAGAATGGCTCCAGAATATTCACATACTTTTTCTCGTTCAATTTTTCTGACCCCCTTCTGTGGTAGGTACTGCTGCTCCCAGTTGCCAACAGAGAAACCGGAGTTCTCTAGGTCAGCTCTGGTGATACACACTTAATAAGGTGGATATTCAGTCAGAGTTTGGTGAGCTAAGCTGTGCAGGAAGGGGATGTCTGAAATCGATGAGGGTTTCCAGTCCCCATTGATCCATAGTTTCTTCACTTACCTTCTTCAGGTAAATAATTGTTTGCAAGAGGCTGTGTGGATTATAATCTATGAGTGGTGCCATATGGTAGTAAAGCACACAGGCTTGCAATTTTGGCATTTATGTTATCTGTTATCACTGAGTGCCAGGGAGGGCACAAATGGACCCAAGATAGCCACAGTGGTCCATCTGTAGACATTTTAGCACTCTTAGGTGGGGTGTCTACTTCACAGGAAACCAAGACTCATACAAAGAAGTTAAGACTGTTCAGTGGAACTACTTCAGACAAACATCCTTGAGTTGGAAAAGAAGAGGGCACGTTCAGATGTATTCTTTTCATATTTCTTGTCGTGGTATACACATACATGGCTTAAGTAGAGGGCAGTAATTAAACTTGTGTCGTGGAAAAAATATTGCAATTGGAGGGGGAAATTAGGTCATATAAATCTATGTCAAAACATATTTGTTTTGAGCTAGATTTGAAGCAACTCAGTGTCTACTTACATTATGCCCACTTTAAAAATGATGTGAAACATATGTCTCCCTTCAACCCTCAGGAAGAACACAGCAAAAAAAGGCGTTGAAGTGGTGCTAGCGAGGAACCTCGAGTTGTATAGGTGAGAGTCAGGATCCTTGTTCTCCACAGTCATTGTTCTTTTGAGTTTACTTTTAAGCTTTCTGCATGAAGGCGTGGGTAAATTGATCAGGAACAGGGTCAACAATAATGAATATTTGATGTCTGAACATGGCCAAGAAAATGAATGGGCAAAAGGACTGTGGAACAGTTCCCTTCTACCTCTGGTTCGCTCTCTCTCTCTCACACTGTCACCCTCTCTTCTTCTTACTTTCCAATGACGCGCCTCTTTTCCACGCACTTTAAGTTTTGTTCCATGCATGACTTTTGCTAGCTTGCCTGTCTGCTCTTTCTCATGTGGTTTCCCTGGGCTGTAGCTCTTGCACTTATTCTATGGTTAATTTCTGTAAGGGCATTGTCAAAGCTCTACCTCTCAGAAGCCTCCCCGGTCTTAGTAAATAGTCTTGTCTAAGATTTAAGCAAGATGAGACTCCAACCACTAAGTCCCAACCATTGTATTTTCACCACATATTGTTTCACTTAACCTTCAAAATACCCCTTGATAACATGGTACGGTTCCCATTTTACACAGGAGGAAAATGAAGCCCAGCACATCTAATGGGTTCTCCAAATTACCTCCCGCCCCATACATGGGGCAGTGATAGATAAACTTCCATCCTCTGACCTGGGCTTGCTAGCTAGCAGCATGATGTAGGGCTATTGTTGACTCTATTGACCCTTTTCTCCTTAGCAGTGAATAGTCAAAAAGATGACAGCATGTCAGAGAAGGATAAAAATTATGAAAGGTTCTTCTGAATCAGCCCCTGCAGACCCAAGGTGTCAAATACTAGGGAGTGGAAACTAAAGTTTGGGAAGTAGCCTTTTGGTAAAACTTTAACGGTGAGTTTTGTCACTTACACACTACTGTTCCAAGACCTGTTCTGTCGAGCAGCTAATTAATCCTCTTGGGGCAATTACCAGCCACCAGAAATACTCTGCTGCAGGCCCATGCCCCTGGGCACAGTCTGCGCTAAATAAGCAGCAGAAGAACCTTGAAGTGGCAGGTTTGTAACCACTCCTTCCTGAGGTCAGCACTTGGAGCACTTGTTTGCTCTGGGCCCAGCAGCACAGCATCACACGCAGGTGGGTGTTCTGTAAGTGCTTTTTAATGACGGTGGTGGTGATGATGTATGGAGGTCTGTTTATACTTACAGAGAGGGTCGTGTATTTTAACAAGAAGGACTTTTGATTGGCATTTCAAAGAGGCTAGTGTTGTTGGAAAATGTCAGCACCCTGCATAGGAGGGCACTTCATAAGTGTTAAGGGATTGGGTCTGCTAAGGGGATTAGGATAATTGTTTTGGAGTGAATGGGCAGGCTCAGTGGAGGTGACCTAAAGTCATCTTAATGGGCCTAGTGGAGCTCTTGGTGACAACGCATGCTAGTGGATTAAGATGCTCTGATGGAAATTCCCAATCATTGCTTACCATTGGTTCCATTGGGATACTGGCTCCTCCATTGTATTGCTATGCTTGGTAGGCTGACTCAGTTTCTGGGCTGGAACAAAGAAATGTTGATCAAAGGAACTGCCACCCCACCATGTGGCACAGGGCTCCTTTGCCTCCAAAGATGAAAGGTGCCTATTTTCATGGCACTTCTCATTTGGAGAGAGCCTTTTAATTCCTGCCAGTTCAAGATCAATTAGGGATGAAGTCAAATGCTGTCAGAATAGAAATTCTTGTGGATGAAAGTAAGGAGGAACACTTCTTCCTCCTTAAGTAAGTACCAGGCTGGATTGTTATAAGTTAACGTTGCACCAAGTTTGCAAGTTTTAGGAGTAAACGGTTAGCTCTGAAATGAATGTATGTGTAGATTCAAAGATAAACAGAATAGTAGTTTATATCATGTACTAGTAGTTTATGTCCATCTACAACCCCTTCTCACATGATAGAAATAAATGTTGGGTGAAAAACTTAAATTTCAAGTACTGGTTGACTCAGCCCAAAATGACTGAATCAGGCCATTCTGTTAGCCAAAGATTGAGATGCTACTGTTGCCCATGTTCCAGTACTTTTGCTTTGGCCAATTGGAATTTCTTTGTGCATAAGACCATCAGATGGCCTTAAACATCAGTTCTACCCCAACAGACTGAAAGAGGGTGTTCGAGAAATGAAAGATGGCTTTTGCCACAAGTTTGTTGTATCATGAATATTTGAGGATATTAGCTACTGATTGTTACAGAGTTTGCAGGGTTATCAGGTGGCATGGGAACTTTAAGTAATAAAGCTCTAAATGGTTACGGTTAATCTGAATCAGACCTTCTTCAAGGAAGTAGCTAGAGTGGAAAAGGGGAGGTTCAGGGCAGGCGGCCCAACATTATCAGCTTGGACGCCATGGAATGTACAAGCTTTGCTGCAGTGTGAGATTTGCACCTGTGAACAAACGTTGGGTTTCTCCAGAATGCAAATTGAGGAACTGTATACACAAGTGGCTCTCAGCCTAGAAATTCCATGCCTTCCCACACTGGTTTTTTAAACAGAATCTTAACACCCACATTATGTATCTGGCCTGGGCTGCCTGTAATCATTTTAGTTCATTTGGTGAGTGGACGACAACTGTTTCTGAGGTTGGAATCTTTCCTTTTGGGGAGATGATATTTGAGTCTGCTTTATTTATGGAGCATTACTGGTCCAAGATAGCTCTTCTTCAAATTAAAAAGAATCTTCAAATATATGCTGTTTCTCTGTGCAGCACTCTTTCAGGAGATACATTCATCTCTGGAGTCCTCACTCTGAATTCTCAAAGGGCCAAGGAGAGTAACGGAAACTTTGATGAAACAGCCCACAACTTTGAAATATTCCTTCTCTAGAACAGCATCAGCATCATTATGGGTGGTTGTTCAAAGCTGAGATTCCTGGACTTAAACCCAGGTCTACTGCATCAAAATCCCTAATGCTGGTTCAGGCTTTTTCTGTCACACAAGTCTGAGGAGCACTTTTGTAGGCCTCTGCCAGATGCCACCAGCTTGAGTTCGGGACACGCACTAGACCTATTCCAGTCTTAGGCAAGTATTTCTCATGTATGTGTAGAAATTCACCTGATTTCAGGCTGCCTACCTTTTGTCTCTTTCTAGAAAGATGGATTATTGTCTAAATAATTTACCTGAAACAGAAATAAGAATTTTTATTGCATTTTTGGTCCTTTCTTCCTCTTCTGCCATCCTCCCCTCCTTCCCTCTCTTTTCAGAAAACTTTCTTGGCCTGAGTTACAAACATATGTGACATACTGAGGAAGATATAGGGGAAATGCCAGGCAACAATAAAATGTCAAGGTGAGCCAATCTTATTTTTGGTGCTCATGTGGGCTCTCCAAGGGGAGGGATGGCACACTGCAAGGCTCTTGGGGAGCGCATGCTGGAGGTGGAAAGCTGAATGTTGAAGAATGAAACAAAGACATAATTGATGAGGGAGGGCAAATGGCAGTGAACTGAAAATACCTAAGAATGCAAATTCTCCACAAACTACAACCCAAAATAACAGCACGGAAAGATGTTGTGTGAGGAAGTCAAGGGTTTCAATATGTTTTTTTTTGGACTTCTGGCTGAGACAAAGAAGTGATTATTTACCTGCTTATATTTACTCACATGGCATCACATAAAGTTTTAGCCAACACACCTCTATTCTGACCACCTCCAAATCCTAAAAGTAATAGGAAACACGCCTGGGTAACTGTCTGGTTCTCACAAAGATCCGTAACATAGGACGTGCCAAAATTTAGATTTTTGTAATTCATTTAAAATGACTAAATGTGTCTACAACGAAGCAAATGTTTTACTCTGAACTCACTTTAAGTAGTGGCAAAGCATGATATGATTTGGGAATACCATAGGGCTTTCCCTATTCTCTATTATTTCCCATCCCGCCTACAGTGCTTCTGCTAATTTTTATCCAAAGAGCTGTTCCTTTAGATTAGACAATATGTTTAAAAGCCCCAAATTACAGAGCCCCAAGAGCAATTTCACAACAAGCTACTCCATGGAAGTAGGTGCTGTCAGCCAGAAAGCGCCATGACCCAGAGAGCTAGGGTTGGAGAGAGCAGGGTGGAGGGCAGTGGGGGATGAGTGGTTGTTTGAGGAGGGTGGGCTTCCCAGGGTGTCACACAATGGGGCATGGGGACATCATCAGGCAATACAGAAACATCAAGGCAGCACTGAGGGAGAAGACAGCAATGACATTTTCTTGCTTTGTGATTATTCCCTGGGCTGGACCTGACTACGGGCTCAGTGGAATGAATGAGTTAGGTCCAGAAGTTGAGGCAAAGAGAAGCTGGGTGCATGCTGATGTAATGCATGGGCATAACCTGTGACAGGAGGCAGAGCACGTGTCAGCTGGCTATTTAACCTTTAGTAACTATTATTTTCTCTGCATCAAACCAATGCTGATGGATTATTTTAGAGAAAGGATGGACCAATTTCTCTAATTGGGCTAAGGCTAAAGGAAAAATATAATTGACCTCATTCTCCTTACTGTGAACAGGGAACACAATTCATGTACTATTTTTCTCTGGCAGGATTAGTTCTAATGATTCATGTCTGTGAGAATTGAATTTCTTGGCAAAAAGCATTGTGAAAATTGAAGTTACAGTTACAGATTCTTAAACTCTGAGCATGAAACCTTTCTGTAAATAGAAAATAGGTTAAATAATGTTTTCTTGTGTGTTTTTTTTCTTTCACTTATGCTGTTCCTTGAGTTTTTGATTCACGATTGTGCATCAAGGACATTAGCGATGTGGGAGCAAAATGACTAAAACATGTAGCTCCGGTGAGGGGCAGTTTTGGCTCCTGAGATCCTGCTAATTAGGTGGGTACCTGCCTTCTCCCACCCTGGTCCATCTGCCAGGGTTTCACACATGCGTGGAGACATAGACAGGGATTGATTCTAATGTGACGGGGCCAATGTTCACCCTCATATGAAAATCAGCCTCATTTATTTAGAGTTGGGATTGAGTTTTATCAATGTGATTGGGCATGAGATTAGGGAGCAATGGGGCCTCTGGTAAACAGAAGAGAGTGTAATACGTCCACATACATGAAAATTTGTATCAGAGAACACAAACTTTGTGTAGGACAACAAATGAAAGCAGCAGTAGTAACAATAAAATCCCAAGTATGGAAGTACATGTCAAATTCAGCTTCTGTGACTCCAGTTCATGATTCCTTCTTTAAATCATGTTTTCTATTTACAAACACCATTCTAAACCCCAACTACAAGCCAGTTTTGGATTATGGGATATTTTGGATCATGTATCTTTCTTGTTATGTTCAATAATTAAACTAGTAATTGAAAGTCAAATGATTAGGGGCTATGAATTACTTTGACTTTTGAAATAGAGTATAGATAAGACCCAAATATTGAAATTTGTCTGAGTATATATATTATTTTGTTGACTTGATTTATACATAGATAAGATGTTTCTCAGTATAATATTCTGAGATGATACTAGCAAAGGAAAAGAAATTCCAAAATATTCTGAGTACAATAAGAGTGAAAAAGAAATGATCCCACACTATCGCGAGGCGGGTTCTGTTGTCCTGTTATTATTGTTGTTACTGTTATTATTACCTCCTAATTTGTAGCAACGTACTTGGTACATTGTAAGGGTCAGCTTACTGTTACTGAGTTAAAAAAGAATCACAGTTACTTCATTGCACTTCACCTTCAGCATCTTTTACTGAAATGAGGTACTGGGGAGAAATACCAGTGTAACCCATAACCAAGCTGCTGGGAGAGTAGTGTGACAAAAATCCATGTGTGGAATTAAGAAATAAAGAAAAACAACTCTATTCTCAAAGTCCCGCAGATAGAAAACATCTCAGTGATTTTGTCATATCTTCATGTCTCATTCAAACAATGCATCTTAGGGCTGAAGCATCTACTAAGAGGATGAATGAGGAGTAAATCTGAACCAGTTAAACCTTAATAGTGTAAATGAAACCTTTAAATTGTGTGAACCACTATCAGCCTTGCAACTCTTTACATGTGCAAAGAATTGAATGAAGACATATGGTCACCATCAACTTGGTTATTTAATTCCGAGATGACACACATTTAATCTAACTGAAAGGGGAAGCTACTATATGGCTGGTTGTAATTAGCGAGCCACAAATTTCTATAACCACTACAGTCTAAACCAAAAGCCAAAATGGCATTTCATGATTACACCATCCCACCCAGATTTGCATTTCTTGATGAATTCCCAAGGTTAGGATGTGAGCCATACTGTAAAACCAACCCTCAATTACACCTTTTTAGAGAGGAAGATTAGTGGCAGGTGGTGCCTGCTGTAAAAGCCTCATTAAAACACCTTCTGGTGGAGTTTCACAAAAGGAAGCCACCAGATGGAGACCCATCTCCACATGGTAGTCTTACCTCAAATGAGAGTTTCACCTGACACTTTGGGGACAGACAATTTTTTTTCTCACCTAACAAGCCACTGAGGTTCAAAAGACAATCTATTAGGATTAATCGTACTTTTTAAAAATTACTTTATTGTTGTTCAATTACAGTTGTCTGCATTTCCCACCACCACTCACCCCCACTCCAGCCAATCCCACCTCCCTCTCTTGCTTTCACCCTCCCCCTTGGTTATGTCCATGTGTCCTTTATAGTGTTTCCTGGAAACCCTTCCCCCAACTGTTCCCTCCCCCCTCCCCTCTGGCTATTGTTAGATTGTTCTTAATTTCAATCTCTCTGGTTGTATTTTGTTTGCTGATTTCTTTTGTTGATTATGTTCCAGGTAAAGGTGAGATCATATGGTATTTCTCCCTCACCACCTGGCTTATTTCACTTAGCATAAT
>VMDR010022427.1:0-16212 GCA_007922815.1 Macrotus californicus | reverse complement strand
CCAGGCTCCCCCAAGAGATTTTGGACTCACCAAATCTCCACAACTTGTTAGCCAATTCTTTTAAATAGAGGATCTAGATGTTGTTGGATGGGATTATATGATGGTTTCAAATTTAAAACATTACAGAAATAACCCAAAGTATAATTTTTTATTTAAGGAAAAAAATACTAAGGAAATATACAAAAAATGCAAAAGACAGTGGAAGGTAACACTGAGGTGCTTAATGAAGGAATAGGTAGGTGTTTGTGTGGACCAGCAGTCAGAAACCGACTGTATCCTGGGCCATGGTTTAGAGATGCTCCTGCAGGAATTGATAGAACACAGAGTATCCAGCTTTTGGCTGTAGCCAATTGTTAATTCTCTAAAGGAAGGTGGAGAAAAGAAGGAGAAGGATGGACCATGTCTCTACTATGTAGATGTAAATTGAGTAATGCATAACATATGAGATATGTTTTTCATTAACACTATGCCAAAAGGATTTTGACCCACCTGGTTGTAGAGAAGGGGTTTGTGAAACAATTAGCATATGGAATAAATTACAAAGAAGGTCATCTTAGCATCTGGCTTACTGAAACCCCACATTTCCTATAAATCTAGGACATAAAAATAGCAATTCTCATAACAGATTAAAGTCAATAACATTTGAAGAATGACTAATTTTCACCCAGGGTGACCCTTATATTTATTAACATGGTACCGATTTCCTGTTTGCTTTTTCTGAGTCAATGTGAAAAATATCTTTAACCCCTGGAAAAGTCATGAGAACTAAATAGTCAGACAAGTGAATGTTGATGAAAGAAACTAATTCTTTATATTCATTTCAACTTCTCTGTGTGCTATTTACATACGATGATGAATTTTTCAGAGAAAGACTCACTGGTTAAGTTTAAAGTGCTGACAAGTAGTAAAGTTTAGCGTAAGGAGCTCAGAAGCCCCGTTTTCTCCCCGTTTTATATGCAGAAAATTTTGGAAAAAGGACACCATGCAAAATTCTTGAAAGTTTAGACAACATAAGATATTTTTAAATCAAAGGGATAAGACTGACATATTTTACTCTTCATAGAAACATAGCCAAATTATTTAGCTTTTTTAGGCTGAGGGATCTGTTAATGTAGAGACTTATGAATTATAAATTTATTTTTAAAACCTTTGAGAACAGAATTAACTATAAAAAAATATTAAAAAATTTATATTTGCTATTGAACAAGAAAAATCACCTTCCCCAAACAAAATAAAAAACTACAGTTGACCCTTGAACAATGCATGTGTTAGGGGTGCCAATCCCCCACACCATCAAAAATCTATGTATAACTTTTTACTCCCCTAAAACAGTTGTCCCTTGGTATCCGTGGGTGTTGCTTCCAGGAATACCCACAGATAACACAATCTGCTGATGCTCAAGCCCCTTACATAAAATGGTGTAGATCAATGCATAGAGTTGGCCTTCTGCATTTGCAGACTTTCTACCATGATGGAAAACAGTACAGATATTTATTGTAAAAAAAAATTACTGTGGACCCATGCAGTTCAAAACTGTTGTTTGAGGGTAAACTATAGTTGTAGGGCATGAAGGCATTTTAAATTTTATCTGGTTCATGAGACAGGGTGAAAAATAAAATGCAAATAATACAGCAGCAAAGTTGTTCTAGTCCAGAGGTTGATAAACCACGGACTGTAGGTCAAATCCAGCCCAGCACCTGTTTTAATACGGCACGTGAGCCAAGATTTTAGCATTCTTAAAGGGTTGTAAGACATATAATAAAGAAGATTATGCATCAGAAGCCATATGTAGCCCCAAAAGCCTAAAATATTTACAATCATTCTCTTTTCAGAAAAAGTTTGCTGACACCAATATACTCTAAATAGGGACGGGTTTAGAGCCATCCCATCATCTCTGTGATCCTTAGCAAACTTCATGTCTGCACTGAGCTTGCTCCCTTATCTGTGACTTTGGGATCATCAAACCTGACCACCTCACAAACAAAACGAACAGAAAGTTTGAAAACCATTACCTACAACTAGGCATTAGTAGGTAGTACGGTATCACTGAAAATGTGCAGTCTCTTTGCATTGAAGAAAATGAACATTTTGATGGGAATGCTTTTAAGCTGGGGGAGGGGGAAAGATGGACTCTTATTTTGTAGCAACTTTATTTTAGGGACAACACTTTTTATCGAATTATTTGCATTGAGCACACATTGGACGTTGCCATCCAATCAGATCCTAGTATTGTACTTCGAACTAAGTCTGAGCTATGGCTTATCTTTGTTGGGCACAGAAAGTCTTCTTTCACAGGTTGTGCCAGTTATCATCAACAGAAAAATGACTCTTTCTGAGTGTAGGAGGGGAGACTTTAAAATACTTGAAATCAAACTCCCTTTGATCACCCTCACTTTGGAAGTGTGAAGATAAAACAGGGTGCTTTCAGCTGAGAAATTACCAAGGCTGAGACACATGTGAAATGCCAATGTCTGGAATGGGAAACAGTAGAAATTAAGATCAACTTCTTCCTGAGAACTGAGAAAGATGAGAGGAAACCCAAAGTCTGTGTAAATAATGCCGAGGATGTCTGTTGGCATGAGGGGAGCAGAGTGAGGCAATTAAATGATCAACAAATCAAAATAATGAAAATAATCATGGATTCAACACTTAGCACACCTCAGATCTGGTCTAACCATGTATGTACATGATCTCATTTAATCTTCTGAACCATATTATGAGGTAGACATAATTTTAGAGGTGAAGTATTGAACAAGGTTACAGAGAAGTTAAGTAACTTGTGCAAAGTCAAGCTGAGTGAGAGGAACCAAAAGGATTGCAGGAAGAGATGAAACAGGGTCAGAGCCAGCATGTAAACAGATAACTGGGTGAAGTCCTGAAACCTCAGTCTTGATAAGGAAACATCTGGATTTTATCATGTTGGTTGCGTCTGTCGCTCTGGTGGTACCCTAACCATAGTGATTTAAACCAAGAGCCCTGCTAGTGGTTAAGTAGTGAATTTGAGGCAGGAGGAAGATGCAGAAGTTGAGACAGTGGGTGTGTTTTTAAACAATTGTCTCATGTGCAAATTAATGAAATAAAAAGAAAGAGTTTCTTCCCTTGATCAAAGTAGATTCTGTAGCCTAGTTTACTGGAAAGTAACAAAGCCTTAAATATTTTACAATCCAGTTTATTGTGAATTCTGCCCATATATTATAATTGTCCACAGAAAATCCTAATTTACAATAGCCAAGATTTGGAAACAGCCCAAGTGCCTATCAATAGATGAGTGGATCAAAAAACCTGTGTTATATTCACACAATGGAATACTACGCAGTAGCAAAAAGAGGGAATTCCAGCACTTTGTGACAGCATGGATGGAATTGGAGGCTATTATGCTAAGTGAAATAAATCAGTCAGTGAAAGACAAATATATGATCTCATTTATAAGAGGAATCTGATGAACAAAACAAACTAATGAGCAAAACAGAACCAGAGGCGTGGAACCAGGGAACAGACTGACAATTATGAAAGGAGAGGGGGAAAGTGGGGACTGACTGAGAGAGGTTGAAGGGATTAATCAAAGAATGTACATGAATGACCCATGGACATGGACAATGGTGTGGGGACTGACTATGGAAGTGGGGGCCAGGCTGGGTGGAGAGGGGCAAGTGGGGACAAAATGGGACATCTATAATAGCATTAACAATAAAACATTAAAAATGAAAAAATAAAATGCTAATACAAAATAATAATTAAAAAAAAGTAATTCAAGATCAGGCTCACTGTGCATGGACTCAGAGATTAGGGGAATACCCTCACCTGCATTCCGTAAGATCTCAGATCTTCATTTTATAGTATTTCATACCATTGGACATGGAAGAAATTTTAGGAAACATTTAGTTCAGACTTCCTTTTTACTTATAAAAACAGAGAGGCCATGTGATTTGCTCAAGGTGATACAGTGCATTGGCAGTGTAGATGGAGTGGTGGCTTGACCTGTGCACCACTGAGATGTAGCCCCTGCTGCCTCTAAAGGCTCTGTCTGCAGGAGAGCCAAATCTGAGCCCCAGTTTGGCTATTCCATAAGGAGTCCAACTGGCCACTTGGTGGTAAAGTAGCTACATTGAGCCTGTCTTGAAATGACCGGTGGTTCCCCCTTACAGGCATAGCTATCTACCCTGAGTACATGTTTGCCATTACTGCTGGCTAAGTGTCAGCTGTACCACTACCCAGGGACTCATACAATGCCTGACCCACAGACACAGGTCCCACCGTACACCTGACTTTATAGCAAAAGAGGAGTGGAGAGGGATCATGACCTAGGGTCCACTGATCTTGTCACATTCTGCACCATCCACCATCCAGAAGGGGCTGACCTCAAAAAAGCCCTGGAATGATTATCTGGAGGCATGGCTGAAGCAGTAGCTTGGAGGCAACTCTATGAAGGTGGAGTGCCATCTTTCAAGATGTAATATGTGCATTAAATCAAGACCTCTCTATGACCCTGTATTCCCAATAGAAAAAAATATATGAGTCTGAGAAATGAAGGGCCGATACAAGTCACAAGGGTGACTCCACCTATCATCACAATCACTCCCAGTGACCCACTGGAGATTTCCTGTCCCTGAAACTCTGGGCTTGGAGGTGTGGAGAGGATAACCTTCTGCCAGTCATGTCCCATTGACGTCCAAGTTACTACCCCTGCTGAAAAAGCACTTTGAACAACTCGTTCAGGGGTCAGTAGGCAGCAAGAAGAGTAACATCCTGGCAGGGGGAAGTGATGCTGACTGGCAGGGGCAGCAGGGCTGCATTTGCACACATGGGTAAGGAGGAATGTGTGTGTGACCTTTCTGATCTGCCTTGGCACCTGCTGGCACTCCTTTACCCCATTAGAGTTGTGAACAGATATGTATAGGAACTTGGGAGCCAGCAGGGTGTGATTTCCCAGAAACAGTGGAAGTTTCCATCCCACTACTAGGTAAGTCACCCAAATCTGCCGAGTTGATAGCTGGGGGCGAGATAATTTAGAAAGGGTAGGGTAAGAACCAGGTACAGCCCTCTGACCAACTGACTTCCTTCAGTAAGAGAAACTGTTCAGGAATCACAGAGGAGCTGCTCCTAAGCCTGTGTACAAAATAAATCCGTGCAGCACAAGTGGAATGTGGTGACCATGAAAATGAACTCTCAGCTCCCCTGCTGCAAGAGCACAATTGAGTGATGGCCCCAGCTGCTGTACTTCAGGGTCCACCACCATGTTCCCACTGGAGCCTCTCTTTCGACAGGCTTCTATTGGCCAGTGACTGAGTAGAGTGAGGGACTATTTCAGGCCCTTCCCTGTAAGATGTAGGACCTCTCTGACGGGCAACTTTGCCTTGGGGACTTCCCACTGGCCCGGCCAAGACGTTTTGGAAGAGCACTGTAGTCTGGGACTCTTCCTGCCCAAATTCCTCCCATTCCCCCTCGTTCACAGGACTCAGGCCCACATCACAGTCTCAGGGTTCTCCCCTACCTTCTCTGGCTCCCTTCCCTGTACCTTTCACAGGTATTTCCTCCACTAAATTTCCTGTATATCTAATCCTGTCTTGGTTTCTGCTTCTCAGAGGCCCTGAACTAACATGGTGGTGCCCTTTACCTTCTTAACGGAGTCTCCAGTCACTGATACCAGATGTGAGCTACCTTCTGGACTAGGTCTTTTCCCTCCCCTTCCCAATAGCAATTCTCCATTCTCCTAAACCTAAATTTCTTCCCCATGGAGTAGGCTCCTCCTAAAGGCTCTTTCGTTCCTCCTCATTTTTTCATACAGCCTTCTTAGATTTTTATGTTCAAAAGCTTGAGTTAAAGTCCATTAACCTTTTTCAGTAGACTTCACGCTACCTTTAGCCTCTTTACTTGAAGTACCTTACTCTAGAACTTTGCTTCATAGAGAATCTCATCACTGAGCTACATTCTCAAAGTATAGTGGCAGACATGTGCAGGCCCAGACTTGTAGTGTCCCTCCTAAGTTCACCACTCTTTCCAGGTATTCAATTAATCCTCACAACAGTTCCCTGCGGTATGGACTCTTAGCATCTCCTTTCCACAAATGGAAGAATAAGGGACAGATCATTTAAATAACTTGCACGTAAACCTACAACTAGTCAATTCTATGGAAGCAGGAACTGAACCGAAGCAATTTGTGAAAGAGAGAAAGGAGATGATAGATGAAGAGATTGGGTCAAAAGAAGGCCTGTTTTGTTTTTTTGTTTTAAAAACAAAGATATTTGAGTTCCTTCCTTCCCTCTCCCCAGTTCTGGACCTCTTTTTTTTTTTTTTTAATTAGCAAAATGCATTTGTTAGACCCAATGGTCTCCTGTTTGTTTGTTTTCTTGTTTGCTTGTTTGTGTGGTGACAGCCACATCCCCTGAGCTGTAGAATTCTCTGTGACTCTTAGTCTTTCTTGCCTTGTCTACTCTTAGCGATTCTTGGATTGATACCTAACCACCACAAACATTCTCAGTTTGCAGATGTACCAGCCCTAACCATAAACCCTGATGCTTCAAAAATCTGATTGCTTTCTCTCTCTTATTCTTTGTTTTTAAACAAAAATAAGGAGAATATACAAACTCTTGTCTGACTCTGCATTATACAGAACTGGAATGGATGGATAATTTCCTCCTCTGAGTTTCTGGACACCATGTGTGAGCCCTCTGGCAATGTGTGCAGGGTACAGATGGTGAAGGAACTTTCTCTATAAAGTCCCTTCATGCCACCAGCCTGGGGCCCTTGTCATACCCAGTCCCTTGCAGCAGAGTTGGATGGAGCCTTGAGGATTTGGGCAGGTGGAATAGAACAAAAGGACAAAAACATCGGAAGCTTTCAATGTCTCGGCGGCTAAATCAGGATTAACCTTTCTGGCTTTTGTCCTGATGAGATTTAGAGAACCCGGCACGTCTCCCAGCTTACTTTTTGCTAAATAAGATTTGTGCTGTATCATAAATATTAGCTTAGATACACATCGCAGGTTAAAAAGTAATAATGCCCTTGAATTGAAATCTATGTGTTAATTTCAAATTCTGCTTGAATTTAATTGGATTGATGTCAGAAGGATAAAAATCTTAATCGATTTGTTTCAAGCCATGCATTAATGGAAAAGGTAAAACATCGCAGATATTTTCTCCAAACTCCTTTTCCAATGTATCTACGGATGATGTCATCTTTCTTCCAACAAAAAGGTAATTAAGTACCCGATGGCACTTGTCTGACCATTACCTCTCTAACATGCAGCAAGAGCTTAAATATACATGTCCAGGATGAGTCCCTGCAATTCTTCTCAGTGGCTCAAAAGAGATTGTTGTCTTTGGGGGGAATAAGATTTGTCAAGTTATGCTACACTGCAGGAACTTTGTCTTCTGTGTGAACTTATTTAATTCTGAAAATAGCCTATGTTAAAATGAGGACTCTGCTGTTCGAAGATGTTAAGTAACTTGCCTGCAGCAGGTGGCAGAGCTGGCTTTAGACTCACATAGTGTGACTCCAAATCCAGGGCTTTATCCCCCCATATGTTAATGTATTTACTGTAAAGCTTCCACAGAAAAGTGTGAAAGGCCCTGAGCTCTGGAGGCAGAAATATCTGCCGTCAAAAGACATCTCTGCCGCTGCTGTAGTTGTATGACCCTTGGAAGCCAACTGATCTCTTTCAGCCTCTCTTTCCTTATCTGTAACATGGTGATACTTTTTAACACACAGTTGTCTCAGTGATGACATGAGATAGTGTAGGTAAAACATTTAGCATGTTGTCTGGTACAGAGTTAGCTCTCAGGCGATGATATTGATTCCTAGCTCTCTTTTTGTTTCCCGTTTTGTTTCAAGTCAGGCCAATTGGATGTTCTTGGCAGAGTAACTATCAGGTTTTTTTTTAAGTATCATCTTTTTCAAGAATGTTTCAAACCTCTCTGATGCTGTGTTTTTCCACATCTCCTCTTGCACTGGGGTTCTGTTATACACAAGAAAGGAGAAATGAAATTGGTCCTGGGCTACTTGGACCCTGGTCAGTATCCACTGTGGGGCACTGGCACTTGGTTAATGGCCTTGTATTATATCACCACCTGGGCTCACCTAGTCACTGTTTGTTTATTTCAGGATTCTTTTTTGGTTCCAGTTTTTCTGCAGACCAGATTAGACCAGACCAGAAGGCTTGAGTGAAAGCTGAAAACCCCATAGGGTTATAACTTAGACATGTGGAGAGCTAAGCTGTGGGATGAGATCTCAAGGACAAGGGACAAGGACTGACTTCACTTCTGAGGACACACTCTGTGCCTTGTGCTTTGGGAAGTGCTAGCAGAGGACTCCTCCGTCGGGAAGGGCTTCCTGCCCTTTGCTGGCCCAGCCTCTCACGGGGCCTAGATGAACCGGTCAAATTCCTACCTGTAGGAAAAAGGTACAGCCAGTTGTTGGGCCATATGTATAAGTACTACATGATCTTAACTGAGTGTCTAATGTAACAACGGTGCATATTCATAACTGTAGAACAGACCTGTCCCACACCAAGGAAGCCATCCACCAGAGGAGTTGGTAAGTTCGTAATTTGATACAGAGCCTGCCTTTTATTATTTTTGACGTTCTTTATTTTCTTCAGCTTTATCTTATGTTGATGATTCCAGCTAACTATTGTCCCAGGATAAACTGTAACTTTTATTTCCTGCAAAATAGGTATTTCTTTTTACTTCTGTAACCGGCTCTGTGGATGCATAAACAATGTGCACTATTTGTGTAGAGAAAACTTGTGAGCTTGTAACAGCCATTTTCTTTGTAACACTGGCTTTATAACACTGGCATTTGGCCCTCAGGGAAAACTCCTTATAATGTCCTTTGTCCTCCGAATCAAGCCATATAGTTTTCATCACTGGCAGTGCTGCCCAGTTGTAAGTGGAGAAAGAAAATACCACAGGGTGCTGATTTGGTTGTGTAAACATTTGTTTCTTTCCCTATCACGTGCAAAATACAAAGGCTTAGGACTTCATAACCTGAGCATTTACTCCATCCATCCACTTTATTCATCTTTAGTTTACTGTGTGGAGGTTGGCATTTGTGTGCAGATTGCTGTGAAACTGCCCATTAGCGCCCAGGGAGTCTGAGAAATGGCTTCGGCAGATGTGGGCAGCTGATGCTGATTGGGGTTAACAGCCTCTTTGTGCCAATGTTCACATGCTGGAGCTGAGAGAAAATGTGATTGTTCTACCACTCATAACTTGCCAGTTATGTGCATATGTATTTTTGTATAAGTATACGTGGACCTAGAGAAAGACGTGGACAGATACACAGTCAACTTTCAATGTTGATTAGCACAGGTAGCTAGGATGGAGTATTAACTTTTTACATATGTAATTTAATATGGTCTGATGTGTTACATCAGACATATAATACTTAAATAAGACAGTCAAATAAAACAAAAGACAAATATAATATATAAAAAAGAGTTATGAACTAAATCAGCTTAAAATTCAATGTACACATAATCTCCCTGTAGATCTTGTTAAACTACACATTCTGATCCGCTAGGTCTGGGGTGGAGGCTCTGTTGCTGCATGTCTAACAAGATCCCAGGTGGCGCCAGTGCCATGGACCACTCCCTGGACCACACCTGAAATACAGCCAGGAGTTAAGACTAGAAATAGATAGCAGGGTTTGGTCCTCATCATGAAAACCAAGAAGGAAATAGCGTTGTTGATTTTTATTTCTGAATCAGTTCCTCCTACAAAAACAGACAAGAATCTAATAATTCCTCAAGTTTACATAAAATTTAAAATACTTCTTCAAACGAGGCCAGGGAATAGCTTAACAGGCAATTGATTCCTGTTTGCTTCAGAAGAGTTAGATGCAGACTGTATCCTCAAAGAATTATACTTTTGTAGAAATAAGACTTCAATCATTTTCACCCAGCCAAAAGTGTGGTTCATAGAAAAGTGGGAGACAAGGTAACCTGAGGACAAGTATAAGGTAAGAAGTACAAGGGCATGCAAAGAGGGCTGGATGACCAGGCGGGAGGCTGAACTTGGACTAAACGTATGGACCCAGAAAGGGCTAGATGGTGAGAAGAGCATAGGTTGACTCTTAGATGAAGTCATTATTTCCAGAAGGTGACTCCTGGGTGCCTCAAAGAGGCTTAGAGTTTTTCCTAGCTTCAGGTTTTATACAGCCAAAGTGGGATTAACTACTGATTAGCTAGGAATTGCTGACTAGGATCAGCTCTGTTCAGCAAAATCTCATTCTCCTCATCCCATCCTCATTCACATTCAATTACTCAGACTAAAATAAGTATTTGGGTTGTGTGTGCCAGATGGTCAGCTTTCATTTCTCTAGAAGAGCTGTTCATTAAAGTGGATTAGGGAGAGGAATACTTGGTAGGAAATGTATAAATAAATGAATTACTTATTATATCTTTGTGCTATTATCTGAAGATTCCATAAGGGAAGTAGAAAAATACAGAAATGCTGCTTAACTTAACTTGTCTTTGCTCTCAAAGCAGATTAGGGAGACAGTGGACCAGACTGCCTGCGCCTTCGGATGCTACACTGCAGGCATGCTATGATTTATTTGGACTATGGACTTGTTAGTAATATTTTGTTCCTTGTTATAATTCAAATGGGGAGCTTTTTAATAAATATTATCATTTTCAAATGTGGTTTTACAACATGCATTTTGTGTGCACATGACTATTTCAAACCCAACTTTTTTATACTGAAAGGCAAAGTGAAATTTGAATGAAATCCAATGAGAACAAAAAACTTCTATGATGGAAATTGGGTTTAAGAACATTTTTGGAACTGTGTTCGTTGTATTAAGTTGAGGCTACTCACATTACCATATGCAATTAAAATATGGTTGATTGTTGAACATAGAAGAGATGGATTTTTCATATTTCCTGTTAGCATGGATGAATTGGTAGCAATTTCATTTAGTAACCCAGTTAAGTCTACGACTAGTGACAAAGAGTATGCCGAGAAAAGTGTCAATATATGAGCATTTGCAAATTAATGCTCACTGTAGAAAATGAGTGAATTCAGAGACACTTAAATTTTCTTTGAGTAGATAATTTTGGTTGAGCGTTTTTACTGATGCTATTATTCAGACTTAGGCTTTTAAATTACATACAGGTGCAGGGGGTTGGAACATGGAGGAATGAGATTAAGGATGAAAGTACAGAACTGTCCAGAGCCTAAGAGCTCAGTTCTGGAGACAATGCATTTCTAGATTCAGATTCAAATCCCAGTCACTTATTGTCTCTGTGATTTTGGGTGAATTGCTTAGCTAAATATCCTCATCTTTAACATGATCATCTAAATAACATCTAACAATTTTAGAGCAATTACTAGGTATAAGATATGGTTGTAAGTACTTTAGAAACATTATTTAATTATTACCAATAGGAGCAATAGTGTTGGAAGGGGGAACAGGGTAAATGAGATGTGTTTAAGGATGTCCAGAAACATTAGTGGCTGCCAACTATGGTTCTGATTTTTGTTGTCCTTATCATCACCATCATCACCATCATCACCATCATCACTAAGAGGAGGTCTACATTTATAAGTATGTAACTCCTTGCCTCTCACTGAGCCGAGTCCATCACAGGCTGCGTTTGTCAAAGCTAGCAACTTGTGAAGTGCTCATTGAAAAGCTATGATGTTTGCGATTAGATATATGTGAAAGACGTAAATTATGATTTAATTCTTCCACAGATAACAGAGTCAAATGTCCTGTGAACTTATTTGTACAGGCACTTTGTTCAAAACCCTCCCCATATATTTAATTTTATTATACATTTTGAGTCCTGCCGTAATTGTATAAGTGTTGGACAACTGATAGGCAGTCATTTGTAAGAACAAAGAAGACTATGGCTCCCTTCAGCTCACATAGCATTAGTTTCTGGACAAGAACCTAATTATACACATCTAATTATCTAAAATAAGTATACTGTTGTGATGGTACTAAGTAATTACCATAATTTATACATGCCTTTAACAAATATCTGCTAGTGCCTCTGTATGGAAGGCATGACTGTAAGTTTTGGTGATATAGCCGTGAAAACACAGGAAAAATACCTCACTCAGAATTCATACTTTAGTAGAGGAGACAGACACATAGGTAGTAAAAACATATGTGTGTGTGTGTGTGTGCGTGTGTGTGTGTGTATGAGTGTTTGTGTATGTGTGTATATGTGCATGCACGATAGAGAGAGAAAGAGGGGGGCAAATCTGGAGTTTTAAATAGGGTACCAAAGAAGACCACTCGGTGTGGATGACATTTGCTCAATAAGTGGATTGTTAGAGTTACAGCCTTTGCTCTCTGCCAGGATAAGTGACACACACGCAATGTATTTTGGGTGCCCTGAAATATCACTGTCAGCTCTGCTCCTCAATATATTAACACCGTGTGAGTGTGATTCAGCCAAGATGAATGACCGACAGGAGACAGATGACAGAGTACCTTGTTGGGACTGTATGTCTGTAACTCAGCGGTGGTGGCAGGCAGCCAAAACTGGACTGCGCTGGAGGGTGCTGCTCTGTGGGCCACAGCTCCCCGCAAACACGAACAATTTCAACCATCTAGGAAGAATTTTTTTTTGTTTTCATATCTGCCTTTCTTCCTTCCATGCAGTGGTGGGTTTCTGCAGTAAAGGCTTGTTTCTGCCAGCTCCTTGAACTTGCTTGCTACAGAAGGCCGAGGCACTTGTGCATTTAGAGAAATGGTGGAAGAGAAATAGCCTGTAAATACTATCTGGCATTGTGAGCATAAATCCTTCCTCCTCGAAGAAGTAATCCAAAGTTGCCAGCTGTATTTAACCCCATCTTCATAAACATTTCAGCTTCGATTTTATCTTTGTTTTGCTATATTGCATTTTTGGGTTCTCGGCATCAGAAGAAATGTTTACAATGAGTGGATTTTCTGCATCACTTTGCAAAAGGCGAAAGGGTTCATCACTCCTGAAAAGTATGTTTATTCAATTTTAGTTCTTTTAATTGTACACAAAAAAGGTCCTGAGAATTAAGTAAACCTAATTAGAATAGGGAAGGGGATGGGAGGAAGAGCTATGGCTTCCATTCTTACTGCTTCTCCTACTGCAAGCCACATGGGAAGTCACCCCATGAAAGGCTCTGTCTTTCCTGTTGCTGACCTAGCAGTCTCAGGGGGTCAGAGCACTTTACACACACCCACACATGCATACACACACAGAAACCACACCATTTAGCAAACCTTTTAAAATATGGAATTAACTTTATAATCTGTTAAATGTTTTCTTAAATGGGAAAACTCATATTTCTAGAAAGTGAAAATGATCAGCATACAGAGTCTTGTATTCAGGTTGAACAAATTGCATTCTAGATAATTCTAAAAAGTTCCTGATTTCCCCATTCATTTCAAAAGTTTTTAGTTTTTTTAAAAGTTAAAATTACCGAAGTCCCTTATCCACAGTTGCAGTTATCTGCAGTGAACCACAGTCTGAAAATATTAAATAAAACATTTCAGAAATAAACAGTTCATAAGTTTTGAATTGTGGCACCGTTCTATGTAGCATGATAAAAGCTTACATAACCTGCTCCATCCTCTGGGAATGCGACTCACTTCTCCAGGCTGCATATACTGCGCTTAGCTGTCCACTGGTCACTTAGTAGCTGTTTTAGTGATCAGACGGGCTGACTGAGGTATCTCAGTGCTTGTATTCAAGTACTTAATAATGGCCCCAAATTATAAGAGTAGATGCTGGCAATGAGAATATTCCAAAGAGAAGCTGTACAGTGATTCCTTTAACTGAAACGGTCAAAATTCTTGACTTAATAATAAAAAGTATATGTTGAGGTTTCTAAGATCTACAGTAAAAATAAATCTTTTATTCATGAAATTGTGATGAAGAGTGAATACAATACAGTAAGGTATTTTGAGAGTGACCCTATTTACATAGCTTTTAGTGCAGTATATTGTTATAATTGTTATTTTTATTATTAGTTATTATTGTTAATCTCTTACTGTGCCTAATTTATAAATTAAAATTTATCATGTGTGTGTACATAGAGTTGACTCTTGAACACCATGGGTTTGAACCGTGTGGGTCCACTTATACATGGATATTTTTCAGTACATTTGGCCCTTGGTATCTGCAGGTTTTGCATCTGTGGATTCAACAAACTGCAGATTGAAAATAGTATTTTCACATTCCCAACCGAAGATCAAAAATACCGTTTTCAAACTATGGTTGGTTGAGTCTGTGGTTCCAAAGGGATGACTATACTTAAGTTTTGGGGGAGTCAAATTTTTTTGTGTGTTTTTTTGGCTGCCTCAGGGTCAGTACCTCTATCCCCTGCATTTTTAAGTATCACCTGTTTACAAAAGAATAGTAAAAACGGGGTTTGGTACTATCTGTGCTTTCAGGCATCCACTTGGGGTCTTGGAAGGTGTAAGAAGGGGGCTACTAACACTGATATGATTTTCAAATTTCATTTAGTTTTTTTTGTGTCTCATTTATTTTCATTTTGAAACTTTCCTTCATTTTTAAAGTTCTACTAGTGAAATCTCTTTGCATCTGCTTTTTAATAGAGTTATGAGATTTAAGCATTTTTCTCTGTATTGAAACTACTATAAGTGGACCTATACTTTCTTTGACACGGGATCCCTATGTCCAATTGACTTTCGTGTGCTGCTCATAGAAGTAACGGGTTTCCTCAGGTACATCAGGAGGAGCCCTTTGCTCTCCTCCCTCTTCGTCCCCGACCTCACACTGCTCTTCTATTTTTGAGTCAACCGTCACATTTGTGTGTGTAACTGACAAGTCTACTTCCCTGGGCCACACTTCTCTCCTCAACTCCAATTTCACTTCTTTCTCTTCCTGATTACTTGATGGTCCTACACTTACTTCCATTCACGACATCCAAAACTGAGCTCATCTTCTTTCTCTAAGTCCCACTCTAGGTTCCATATTTCTTCCAATGTGCCACCACGCTCACTGCAAGTGAGACCTTCAGTTTGTCTTTATTTTTTCTTTTCCCTCCAATCCCTTGTACATAAGGTCTGTCCAGAAGGTACCCAGCTAGATAATATGAAAAATAGAGACATCTATTGAAGAAGGTACAAGATACAAGATACAAGAAACATTGTATGTAGGACAATGATGCCTCAGTCTCCTTCAAAGTAGGCACCTTGGGATTTCACACAGTTCTCCCAATCGCCATTAGCTGCCCCACTGTATTTTCCTGAACCTCATTGATGTTCTGAAATCTCTTCCCATTCAAAGGTGATTTTAGTTTTAGGAAAAATCCAGAAGCCCCAGGGTGCCAAGTCTGGCCTGTACTGGGGCAGAGTCACCTGGGTGATTTTATGTTTTGCAAACGAACGCTGCACCAGACATGATACATGCACGGGCATATTGTTGTGATGAAGCTGCCAGTCACCTGTTGCCCATAGCTGTGGCCTTCTGAATCATTTGAAAAGTTTCTGTGGAGAAATATTCAAGCTTAACACAAAATTTGATACAAATTTGTTCTACTTGCTCATTCATTTTGAATGAGATGGCCACACAGTACACGTAGTCACTCAATGGCATCTACCACCCCCACTGACTAGTACAGTGGAGTTGTCATTGTTCACGTATGCACATTCCAGTCCCCTCTCCTTGACTCCCAGGTTACAAAGATGTCCTACAAACTGTTTTCATTGTGTTAACAATGGCTGGACTTTTTCTGGACAGACCTCTTATAGCAATCATTCAGTGCCCTATCTCATTGACTCTTCCATTCTATACCTTTCCCTTCTTCTCTTCTGTTACTTCCCACCACCAGCACCCCAGACCTTGACCCTACACTTTTCTGCCTGAATTAGAGCAAAGGTTGCTTGACTCATCTCCCCTTTTGCCCCTCTTACCTCTGTTTCCTTATTTCCCACCTTGTTAATATGTGCAGTAATAATAAGAGTATCCCTTAGAAACTTTGTTTTCTCAGGAAAGAAATTTCTACAATGCAGCATTCAAATTCTGTTTTTTTTTCCCACAGGACAAAAGGTCCTTTCCAATATTTTCCATGCCTCTGGATAGACATTTGAAATTCAACATTGTGCAAACTTCATGAAAAATATTATGTAGATATAATCATTTTCTGTGATTATTAGTTAACTAATAGGGTCTCTGAGATTTTTCTGAACTTATAAATTTCTCAATTCTAAATTTCTATGATAATGCTAGTATAAACAGGTTTTACATATGTAACC
>VMDR010022426.1:0-16215 GCA_007922815.1 Macrotus californicus | reverse complement strand
AGGAAATGTAGAAGCCAAAGAACTCATATATATGACCCATGGACATGAACTAAAGAGGGGGGATGTGGGTGGAAGGGGGTGTGCAGGGCAGAGGAGAAAAAAGGGGGGAAAATGGGACAACTGTGATAGCGTAATCAATAAAATATATTTAAAAAAAACAAAAAGCAAACACAAACCCCCACAAATTTGAAGATAAAATGAAAAATTTGAAGATGGCGACCACAAGCATTAAACTCTAAGCCCAAGCCCTTCTGAGCAGGGACCTTGGGAAAGTACTACACAAACCTAAGGCTGGCTCCGTATTGGGAGACCCTGAGCCAGACAGGCTTGACTCATTTCTTGTTCTGCCCCTTATCAACTAGTGAACCTGGGGCAAGTCACATTAGGCTCCTAAGCCTCAGTTCCCTCATCTGTACAATGGGTATGACAGTAATATTTTCCTCATAAAGTTATAAGGACTACACGATTTAATACGTACAAAGTGCTTAGACCGGCATCCCTCATGAGGACATACATATGTGTCAACTGTTAATAATTTTGTCCTGATTTGGGAACCATCCATGATTACTGCAATCTTTGGTTTGTCACCCATCATGTTTTCCACTGTGGTCCAAGTTACTTTTGAAGATACATAACAGGAGAGAACAAAAACCCTCAAAATTGGCTTTAATTTATGACTAAGTTATTCCCATGCTCAAAAATCTTTGAAAACTGCTGAGCATTTGGGCTGCTCCCAGATGTGTTTCCAGCTCTCCCTGCACTTGAACTGCCTTTCTCACTCCTGTGCTTAACTTGTTTACCCTTTTCCCCTCTTTTGGTGCCACTTCATCCCTGACCCTCTGATTACAGTCACGTGCCACATAACAATGTTTTAGTGAATGACGGACTGCATATATAATAGTGGTCCCCTAAGATTATAGTGGAGCTGAAACATTCCTAGCACTTAAGTGATGTCCTAACATCACAGCACAATGCATTAATTGCCCGTTTGAGGGGAGCTGGTGCAAATAAACCTACTGCACTACCAGTCGTATAAAACATAGCAGGTGCATTTACGTACAATGTGTAATACTACATAATGGTAACAAACGACTGTTACTGGCTTCCTGTATGTATTTTTAATGTTGTTTTACAGTGTACTCTTTCTACTTATTAAAAAAGTTTTCTGTAAACCCCTATGCCGTTTTATGGTGGCGGCAGCCTCATCCATCTCATATTTACCTGTCTCTTGATTGCATCATGTTCTCTTGTCATGACTTAATGTCATGCTGTTTTGTAGGGTAACAGGCTGTGCAGGCTTGTAGCCCAGTGGCAATAGGCTATCCCATATGACCTAGCTGTGTAGTAGGCTAGACCATCTAGGTTTGTATAACTGCACTCTAGGAACAGAATCACCAACAATGCATTTCTCAGCATGAATCCCGGTCATTACGGGGCACATGAGTAAACTCAAATATCCGTCCTCTGCAGGGCCCTGTCCCTAGCCCCTCTTCACCACTAAACTTCTTGAACAACAGGACTGGGAGCAACAGATGGCAGCTCTGAGGCCTCAGGCTGCTGATCCTCTTACAGGGCCCTTTCTCCCATTGCCTGGCATCCCCTCCAGCAAAGAATGGGATTCATCACATGTTTAGCTTTTCTACAGGCCCAGCTTCCAGCTTGCCTTGGCACACACTGACTGGATAGAGATTTCCTGCATACCTACTTCATCATACAGTGGCACAGGGCTTAATTATTTAGAGCTATAAAATGGGAATAATAATAGTACTTCCTTCACCGGGTGGCTTTAGAGGTTTAACTGAGTTAAGGTATGTCAACTATTTACCACAGTACCTGGCATGTGTAAGTGCTATCTGAACGTTTGCTGGGTAAAGACACAGAACTGCTTCCTCCCATGCCAAACCAGCATTCTACTTGTGCACTGTCACCTCATCCACAAGTTAAGGGACAGCCCTCATCCCCTGCCAGTCTGTCAGCCCCAAGCCTACCTTGCGTTTCCTCTTGGATTTGGGCAAAGCCTTTTCTGAGGGTGTGTCGGAAGGGTGGCTTGGAGGTGCGCTCTCAGCGTCCTTAGCCGCAGGAGTGCTTAAGACCCCAGGCTCCTGGGGCAAGTGTTCTGGGATCCTGGACAGGAGGGTTAGGTCAATTTTGACCCAGAGAGACCTGACCTCATCACTATCCTTCAGTGGGGAGAGAAGTTCGTTGCGGCCAAAGGGGACCAGCGTGTAGAACTGCTCCTCCAGCTCCTTGGCGATGTCACTGGTGGTCCTGGCGTTGATGGAGCCTACGGGTGCTCGGGGGCCACCACCACTGCTGATGCTGCTGGCGGCCTCTTTGAGCCTCTGGTCACTCGCAGAGGCAGCGACTGCGGCAGAGGCAGCGGCAGAGGCAGCGGCAGCGGCAGCAGCAGCGGCCACGGCCTGCGCTTTGGCCAGAGGGTACTCGTCCTGCTCCGACTCCAGGTCGGAGTCCGAGGAGGAGGACGAAGACGACGACTCTGTCTCGATGAACTCCTTGGACTTGGGCGCGATCCTGCTCAAGCCCCGCGTGCGGCGCTTCTCGCAGGTGACGGAGGCGCGCAGCTCCTTGCGGTGGCTCGTCCTGCTGTTGCCACAGGGCCTGGCTTTGGTGGGCTCCGGAGGGATTGCTGCGCTCGCCCCCAGCGCATCCGTGGGCTCCTCCTGCCGTTGGCAGTTGGCACTATCGCCGGCCAAGGTCCTCTCCGTGCGCCTGGGGGGCTTCTTGCCGGCAGACCTCCGCGTGGGTGCGGGCACACTTTCCGGGGACACACCGGGGACGGTGGGCGGTGGAGCGGCTGCAGTCACGGCCACGGCCACTGCCGCGGGCGGGGATTTCTGTTTCACCCCCTTAGTCCCTGGGGCCTTGTTGGCTGTCCTCGGCCTCTGCTCTTCCTTGCAGGCGCTCTTGATGTCCTTCTCTCTCAGGCTGGTTTGGCAGCCATCGGGGAGTTTCCCGCAGTCCTGCACTTGGTCTTTCCCTGGGGCGTAGTACTGATTGCTCTCCAGGCCGTGGCTTTCATTTTGGATCAGAATAGGAGGCTTGTGGGGATTAACTTTGTTCAGCCATTTATCCAGCTGCCACTTGTTAGAGGATGCGGGCTCAGCCTAAAAGCAGAAAACAAGCAACAAATAAAACATTATTATGGACTCAAAAGGGGCCTGGCTGTTTCTGCCTTCACTTATTCCTCTAGGTGTATGAGCAGAAAGCCAATGGGAAGCACAAGGAACACAGGCCCAGGAGTGAGTGTGGCAGCTCTCTGGCACACAAGATGCAGGATGGTGTCCCTTTCCTGTCCCAGGGCACTTACATGTCAGTGCAATACTTTGAAACCAATTAGGAAAAATTCAGGGATAGTAGTGTACTTCATTAGAACCCATTTTCAGCACCTTTGAGTGTTATACAATGTATATATTTTATAATTATTTATACACACACACACACAAGATTCCAAAAGTTAACTGGGTAATAGTGTGGGGGCCCTGTGAAAGCACTCGTTTTTTTGGGGGTAAGACTTAAAAATTTGGGGGAAATTCAAAGAGGGGGCTAAGTGGAGCCTATAGTCCCAAAGAATTAGCATATAGTTCTAGTGGTGAAGGCAAGTAGGGCATAGTTATTTATTCGCAGAGTCAGTAACTGTGAGAAGACAGCTTGTTTAGTGTATGGAACTTCCACTTAACAAGAGACCCGTGTGAGCCCCATGTGCTCTGGCAGCTGGACTCAGTTAGTCCATCCTCAGCCTGCTGCCACCCCACTTTGCCAGAAATGTTTCGGACACGAAAGTGACGATGGGAATTTTACCTGCAAGCAGTTTTGCTAACTTCGAGCAAATTATGGACATCACAGGTTTTGAACTCTGCCCCACAGATTGGTTCCAGAGGGCCGATGAATGCCCCTAAACAGAATGTGAAATGTTTCACAGATGCCTTCTTCTAGGTGAAGGCCACAGTTCTGTCTCATAAAAAGGTTAAGAACTGAGTAAATGCTTGATTGGTTGATTTTTAATAAAAGCCTATTTTCCCATCATCTGTGATTACTAACAGAAAACAGGTATATTGATAAGTACAGAACTCTAGCCAGAGTGTCTGCAATTTGTGGCTGTATGTGAAATGGGGAGAATGTTCTGAGTGATGGAGGTGATGCACTTTTCCTTCCCCACAGCCTCCCACCCTCTGCCCATGGCACCCAGTGTTTCAGGAGAGACTACGTACCGGCCTAGGGTAAAGACGACACTGCTTAGCTTTGCATTCCGAACATGACTGGATCAAGTCCAGAGCAAGTCAGGCTCCCTTGTAGGAGAAAAACATTTTTTTCTACACGGTAATTTCAAAGGCTTGTTTTTATGTATCAAGATTTGTTTTTCAATGCTGAAGTCCATATTAGGGGCAGAACTTGGGACAAAACCATATGAGGGGCGTGAAGAGACACAAGGGTCCTTGGCTGAGTCTGGAGGAGTGTGCGGGGCATAGCTCAGGGAGATGAGAAGTCTCTGATGGGCCAGAGGGGCTTGGGGCCAAGATGAAGAGGACACAGAGTGTGGGAACCACACACCACAGACATGGCAGGGACCATGGACGTCTGCTAGTTCTTCCAAAACAGAGGAGACCAACCACACTTCCGGGAACTCCAGCACTGGGTGTCCAGTGACTGGGAAGAACAAGCGACATTTCAGTGGAATGTAGCATGAGGATCCAAGGCCCGGTCTGTCAGATGGAGAGGCTTCTCTCTGGGGTACAGGTGTGGGAGGAGAAACCCCCATGGCCCTGGTGGGGAGTCTGGTCTTTGACTTGACGTTTTGCTTTGTTTGTTTTCCTGCACCAAAAGGACCAGGGCTCCAGAGCAAGATACAAAAGAATAAAAAGATCTTTTTGGCGCCCCTGAGTTGTTGAATGCCAAAGTCTGACCTCGCTTTATTTTGGCTTCTCTGGAGAAAAAGAACATATGAAATGTACAGAGCACACCAGGCACATACGGCAGTAGTAGAGGCACACGATGGAGAAGGCAGGACATAGAACAGCTTCTTTGCCCAGGGGAAGCTCTCACCTTCCCTGAGACAGCTGAGTGTGGCTGAAAGCTAATTCGGTGTTAAACAATTTATTGCTCTGTTACTGTCTCCTCACACTCCCATTTCTCTCATTATGTGACCACTGACAAGTCAGTGACTTGTGTGCCTCAGCTTTCCTAGACAAATGGGGCACAGTACATAGGAATGGAGGCTGAAGGGGGCCTCTTGCAGAAAAGGGACACATTGGGAGGGGGAGCAAACACGGCACAGCATGCCCTCACTCTGGCCCTGCCTCCAAGTTTAACTCTGCCTCCCATCCACCACCATCCTGGGCCTTCCACAGCTCACACCTCTAATGACTGCCTATAGTCAAACCACAGCTGCACACGGGGATTCGGACTGAGACTTCCTGGTGGGAGAATTAACAGCAAAGGGGAGAATTTCATAAATTTAGTGTGGAGCCCATCGCCTGATGTGCTTTAGGGTCTTTTCTTTTTTTTCACTTCACAGCTGAAGAATCAATCTAAAGTATCATTTTCAACACATTCCTAAATCATACTTCCTTTCTCATGGATCTACAGTGACCTCCCATTGCCTCTCGAATGAAATCCAAATTTCTCTGGCCGGCATTCAAGGACATCTATCACCTTATAGCCATCTTTCCTTGCTGGAATACCTGTAATGTACCTCTCACTTCACATATGCCATCTAACTTAATCCATACAGAGAAGAAATATTATCCTCCTTAATTTGTAGATGAGAATCAGAGAGGTTAAGTGATATGTCCAAAGCTGCGGAGCTATCAGGCACCACCGAGACTAAACCTGTATTTGTCTAGGTTTAAAGATCAGGTTCTCTCCCTGTTACTTTGCCTAATCTCCATTACTGTCTGGTGTAGATCTGAGAAAGGGGGACCCTGTTCCCTGGAGAAATGTCGGTCTTCAATCTGAAATGATAGAATTAAGTCTAATTTTTGGAAAACACCACTAACTCTCCAGACAGTAACTGTGCCTTCTATTGTTTTCAACTGTATAGACTTTTCTAAAAAAAAAAAAAAAGTCCTTACCCGAGGCTATTACTGATTTGAGAGAGAGAAAGAGAGAAACATTGATTGGTTGCCTTCCATACTCACCCTGACCAGGGACTGAACCTACAACCTAGGTATGTGCCCCGATCGAGGATGGAACCTACCACCTTTTTTGGTGTACAGAACAAGGCTCCAACTAACTGAGCTGCCCGGCCAGGGCAATTGCATAGCCTTTTGATGTTCATATTCATTTCATTTGTATATGTTGTATCTTCAACAAAGCCAAACACTTTTTTCAGGCTTGAGCCAGGTCTCTGTTTCTTTGTGTCCCTTGCAGTGTCTGTAATAGGTTTGGGAGGTAGATTGCTATGACTCTGTTCCTAAGAACTACTCACAATGGGCTGTCACTCAAATTGAATAGTTTATTCCTCAGAACAACCTCACAGATCAGGCGGCACAGGAATATCTGCCATTTTGGGGTTAGGGCAAATGTGGCCAAGGAAGCTTAACCATGAAGACTTAAGTGGTAGCGAAGGGGAAAACTCAGTGCTTGGGACTCTCCTATTCTGGTAGGCTGCTGGTATGGCTGACTTCCTGAGCCATCCATCAGGGCTTCTGCCCAGCGTTTTGTTTACTTGCTCGCTGCTTTATATTTTCAGCCACGACTCTCCTCCTTGATTAATCTCCGCTCTGACTCATGCATAAGCCCTCTGCCAAGCACCCTGGTCCCTGCTTTGTCTACATCCCTCACAGTACCCACTGCCATGTACCTCACAGACGCCTAGTTAAGGGGAAGCTTGTTCACTCAATGAATAACTTGCATCACATTTCCACTGATCCTCGAGAACAATCTAGGGCAGCATTTTCAAAATGTGCTTTTAGTTCATATAGTCCATGAGAAAGGTTTCCATGGTCAGATAAGGAAATGTACAAGGGAAAGCACAGTTTACCTGAGCATTTTGTGAGCTGGGTGAAGCCCGACAGCAAAGAGATGGGTTAAATCTACTTAATCCTGGTTCTCCTCAAAATCACATGGCCACAGGTCCAAGGAAGCTCTGTGTGCAGGTGTACACATGCTTGCTGAGGGGAAGGCAGTTTCCCCTGCAAAGCTCTGACACGAAAGGATGTACCGTGCCAGGAAAGAAGATGACACTCACGTGAAAAAAATTAGACTGATAAAGCACCAGGCCACAGGGAGAGGATCTGCAAGAGGAAAACAGTGTTTTGCAGACAAGGCATCACACTGCGGCGACGCACGTAGAGGGCAGTGGCTCTCTACAACCACAGCCAGGAAGGGCAGTTCAGATGAAACTCAGTGGAGCCCCACAGGTTTCTGGCGCTGGCATGTTGAGTGGGAGAACATAGGGTCCTTGAAACACCATGAGGGCCTCCTTCTACTCCCCCACATCAGGATGTTACCAGGAGGGAAAATGAGGGTCAGAACCCTTTTGCTTCTATGCAGCATAAACTAGTGACATGTGAGGTGTGTGGCTGCACAGAGCTCCCTTGTCATGCGGGGTTCAGGAAAACGAGCTTCACTGCTCTCTGGAAGGTGGCCTGAGACAGCTCAGTCAGAGGGAAATAGTGACACGGGACGGTCAGTCCCATTATGCTACTTCCCTTCTTTGCAATTTTCATTCTGCAAATTCACTTTATTTCTAAAGGGCATATGTCTATATTAATCTTGGAAAAGATGTTAAAAGAAAACTTACTTTTATCCCAATTAAGACATTCCTTTCCAGCAGAAAGAAGTAACTTGCAAGGAGGCTAACACCCCACTTGCCACTTCTGCATTCTCTCTGCATAGAGAAGCAAGAAATTGAAAACTGTATGTGGCTTCAGGCAACTTGAACTTCTAGGCCTGCTTCAGTAGAGCTCCCTTTCCTTAGCTAGGGGCCTCTGATAGTTGCTGCAAGAAATGACAAGAGCTTCCTTTCATCACCAAGGAGTTCATGTCTTTGTAACAATCTCAGTAATATTCAGAAAGAACTTGGTTAAAGCACCTTATAACTGTACCTTTTAGGCTAGGTTTCAGCTTCATTCATGAGGTATGAAAATAAGACTCAACTGGTCGTGAATTTAACCTTCAAAGTCACAGAGAAGAAGCTGGATAGGGGTATTCATAGGCACTGATACTTTTTATCCACCTCTACTGACCTCCTTGGCTTTTATAACATCCCTGAAATCCAGTTATTTGTAATAACTAATACTATTCTGGAGTTTCTCAACAAATTACAGCATAAAGTTGACTTTGAAGAAGACCGTTTAAACTCCTTTGTTTTATTGAACTCTTGTATTTTTTTTTGTTTCAAATTATTCCCACTATTATTATGCCAGCTCTAGGAAGACAGGGATGTCAGATAATTGCTGTATCCTAGAGCCAAGTCCCAGGTCTGTGGCAGATGCTTGATAAATATTTGTTGAATGAATACTGAATGAGTGAATGAATGAATGAATGAATCAAATTATAAAGAAGGAATAATAATTTGGTTTCTGGGAAAAGTCAGGGTTATATCAACCTGTGGTTTAATGTTGCTAAGAGACTTCCCCTTATATGGGGTGGGGGTTGGGGGAGGGAGAGAGAGAGAGAGAGGGAGAGAGGAGGTGAACCTTGTGGAAAGGGGAGACAGGTACAGGAGAGATGGCTCATTTCAGGATGAATGGAGAGCACCTGGAGCGAGCAGAAAGGTGCTGGAGAAGAAATGAGGAGTGGGGGAAAATATTACTTCCCTGGGTTTCTTAGTGCCCCTGCAAAAAGCCCAGCCTCCCGAGGGGACACGGGGGAAAATCATGAAAGAATTTAAGGGCCACTCTATGGACTTCAGATAAAACCATAGTGGCTTTCCAGCATCCTACGGCACAGGTACAAAAGCTGGAAACAGGCACTGTGCTGCCCTTTAGGTGTGCCCCTCTCACTGCCATGCTTTGCGTCAGTAGCTTTGGTTTCATTTCAGAGCCTCCTAAGGAATTTAGGCCCCAAAGTGATACACAGGGTTGTTAGGTGAAAAATTAAATCCTACAATCCATGGTAATGTCAAATGTTTCTATGCTCAAGAAGAAACTGTATTTTTACTCCTCTAGAATTCAAAATCGACCCTTACAGAGCCACGGACTTGAGAAATTTGCTCTCAATGCTTACCCAAGAACCTACATGCTCTGAAATACTATTTAATTTTCTCCTTTCCCCTTTAAAGTAGAAAAAGCAATGTTTTTATTGGTACCTTATAATGTTTTTATATGAGGCATCTAAATCTCCCACACAGCTATAAAAGGTTTCATTGTTATTTGTAGGTTGATGCTAATTTTTCTTTTTTTATATTTTCACAAAGAAAACACCATTAAGAAGATTTTATTAATACTTATAGCTCTTGTTCTTCTAATCCATGATAAACTGCAAAAATGTAAGGTCTTACCATGTCTCATCCATAAAACTCCTTTCCCGTGATTTATGGGTGACCACACTGCCCAGACAGTAAACTGCCACAGTGGTTACTGCCTTGCTGACCCTTAGGGAGACTTGATCCATAGGGGTATTTCCAGTCAGTGATAGTTATAGCATATTTGGAAATTTCTGGAAATCAAGATGGAGATTTTTGGAGAATGAAAGATGAAGTTTCTGTGCTTCCAAGGAAGCTCTGTAATAAAGAGAACTGAGAGGGGGAGAGAGTAGGGAAAATGAAGAGCTCACACAAACCCTGACGGGCTGCCAGAGGTGGTGGCCTTAGGGTCTGGGCTGTCACAGCCCAAAGGTGGGGTCAGAAGCAGAGTACATGACAGACTCAGCTCCTGGGACTCAGGGCCAGGGCAGGTCTTACCTCAGGGCTGGAGCAGTGCGCCGGCTTGCTGCCTTCGCTCTCACTGGAACTGCTCTCGGTCTCAGAGTCGGATCCGGAGCTGCTCTCTGAGTCACTGGATGAACTGCTGCCGCTGCTACTGCTGCCACTGCTGCTGCCCTTGCTGGAAGGCACCGAGGCTCTGCAGCCGGCCTGCTGGACCGCAGCACTGCCAGCCCACGAGGCCGGGAGGAAAGGGGAGGAAAGCCAAGTAAGCAAACACAAAACAACACCGAGCAAGCTGTCATCCCACCAAAAGAGAGGGAAGGCTCAGTCCCACATCTGTTCACCATCACTTGGCACTTGAAGAGCAATCAAAGTCAAAGGCATCCTAATGCTTAAAACAACATTACATATATGTAAATAAGATTGGGGTTAAAAGCTGGTGCCCCTTGGTAGTCAGGTATGTTATTTGTGTGGCCATTTTAGAAGGGAAAGCAATGTAATTCCAGAATGACTGTGTCTATACTGTTGCTCTTTCTGGGAACGCCTTTTCAAAGGCACCCCCAAATCTAACCATCTACAAAACTGCAAGGAAATCCAAAATGCTTGAAATGTTTTGTAAACAATGAAAATGTCTTTTGCTTTATTTTAGGACATGGGCTATGAAGAAGGGAACAGTGTTCTGCTCTGCGCTCTCACGGTCTACTGGAAGGTTCCGTAGACTATGGGACCAGCAGTTGTACAGCCCTGCTCTCCGCTTCTCCTGTCCACAGATCGCATGCAGTCGTCTTTACAGGAGCTGGCTTTCACTGAATAAACAATAATTTTCCTTTAAGCCCTTTATTTAAGAACTGGAGATCCATCACTTACATGTTTTTATATATTCCAGATTCTAAAATGCAATCCCAGTAGAGTGGCTGGCTTATACCAATAACATTTCAAATTATCCTTTATGTTCACATTCATGCTGAAATTTGCCGGGAAGTTATATACTCAAATTACACACTCAAAAAGAACAGGAAAAATTGGCATTTTTCTAAGGGTAATTAATTAACCACAAAAATTCAAATAGCAGACAGCCATCCAAAGAGTATTTGAGCCAAGAAGAAGGTTTTGTTCCTCACATAATATTCAACATCTTCAAAGTCTACATTAATTGAAACACATCTAAATCTGTTCTTTTGAGGTCATATTCTAAACCCAGAAATGCAGTGATCACTTTTTCATGTTGAGCATGCAAATATTTGCTTGCCTCTTCCAACTGTGACCACTGCTTCAATAGGACTGAACATTAGGGAAGGCTAGGGGCCAGAAAGTGTGTCAGGTTTAGGGTCTTCAGTGCAGTTCAGCCTGGACAAGGTAAAGGACCCTTTCCATTGGCCCCTTAAATCTCTGACAAATGCTCGGCCCAAGGACAGAATCTTGTAAATACTTATTGAGGGGGGTGCTGAGGGGTTAATACTCATTGGAAACTAGCTCCTAGAAGCATGACAAGAGAAAAAACTGTCTTGCAAGATATATCTGAATATAAAAGCACCTTTTGAACTGAAGGGTTAGGGAAAGAGAGAACTGGAACATAACCTTCCCTAGTGGTTTTTATTTCTCCCACCAATGTCACAATCCGCACCTATGGTCTGACAAAATTCTTCAACATCAGATGACATCTGCCTGTTTATGCCTTGTTTGAGCTACAGTGATTTCTTTCTCTTTCTTTCTTTCTTTCTTTCTTTGGTTTCATGTCTAATTTTATTCTGAAATGTAAAACTCTTCCGAATTGAAGTACAGTTGACATACAATACTGTATCAGTTTCAGGTGTAGAACATAGTGAGATCTAACATTTATATACCTTACAAAGTGATCACCACAAAAAGTCCACAATCCATTGTCACCCACAAAGTTTTTGTGATACTGATTTTACTAATATTCCTTATGTTGTACTTTACATCCCCATGACTTATTTACAACTTTGTACCTCCTAATCCCATTAGCCTTTTTGCCCATACCCCACCGCCCAACCCTCTGGCAATTATCAGTTTTTCTCTATCCATGGGCCAGTTTGTTCTGTTTGTTCATTTTGGTTTTTTTGATTCCACCCCTAAGTGAAATGATACAGTATTTGTCTTTCTCTGACTTAATTTCACTTAGCATAATACCCTCTAGGTCTATCCATGTTGTTGCAAATGGCAAGATCCGTTTCTCTTATGGCTGTGTAACATTCCAGTGTGTTGCGTGCATGTGCACACACACATTCACTTCTTTATCCATTCACCTAGTGATGAATGCCTGGGTTGCTTCAATAACTTGGCTATTGTAAACAATGCTGCAGTAAACAGAGAGGTGCATGTATCTTTTTGAATTGTTCCACTTCTGGGGGCTTATCTGAAGAAAACAATTGCTGGGTCCTTCTTTGCCTCTTGTCATATAGCCTTTGTTTTAAAGTCTTTTTGTCTGATATAAGTATTGCTATCCCAGCTTCTCTGTTTTTTCATTTCTATGAAATATCTTTTCCATTTATTAATTTCCAGACTCTGCGTGTCTTTCAATCTGGGGTCTCATGTATGCAGTATATGTAGGGGTCTTGGTTTTTTGTTTTTTTTTTAAAGCATTCAGTCATCCTGTTTTTGAGATGGAGCACTTAGTCTACTTCAACTGAAGTAATTATTTTTAGGTGTGCTTACTGTCATTTTAATTGTTTTCACACTGCATTTTTAAGTGGTTGGTCTGCTTCTTTACTATATGTCTGCCTTTACCAGTACATATTTTTTCATCTTAGTTCTAGTTTTGGCCTGTCCACTTACAGAATTCCCTTTAACATGTCTTGTAATGCTGGTTTAGTGGTGATGAACTCCTTTACCTGTTGCTTGTCTGAGAAAATCTTGATCTCTCCTTCAATTCTGAATGATAATCTTGCTGGGTAGAGTATTCTTGGTTGTAGGTTTTTTCCTTTCATCGTGTTGAATATATCATGCCACCCCCTTCAGGCCTGCAAAGTTTCTGTTGAAAAGTCAGCTGACAGTCTTATGGGAATACCCTTGTATGTAACTAGTTGTTTTTTTCTTGCTGCTTTTAAGATTTTCTCTTTATCTTTACTTTTAACAACTTAATTATAACATGTCTTGGTGTGGGTCTCTTTGGGTTCATCTTGTTTGGGACTGTCTGTGCTTCCTGGACTTGGATGTCTGCTTCCTTTGCTAAGTTAGGAAAGTTTTCAGCCATTATTTCTTCAAATAGGTTTTCTGTCCCTTTCTCTCTTCTCCTTCTGGGACCCCTATGATTCTAGTGTTAGTATGCTTGATGTTGTCCCATAGGTCCCTTATGCTATCATCATTCTTTTTAATTCTTTTTTCTTTTTGATCATCCAGTTGGGTGACTTCCACTATCCTGTTTTCCTGATTGCTGACCCATTCTTCTGTGCCATCAGATTTGCTATTGATTCCCTGCAGTGATTTTTTTCATTTCAACTGTTATGTACTTCAGTTCTGTTATGTCCTTTCTTAGAATTTTTAGGTCTTTGTTCAATTTGCTGAAGTTCTGACTGAGTTTTTTCATTTGTCTGCACAGTTGAAAGAGCATCTTTATGACTGTTACTTTGAACGCTTCATCTAGTAGACAGCTTACCTCAGTTTCATGTAGTTCTTTTTTGTGGGGTTTTGTCCTGTTTTTTTTGTTGTTGTTGTTTGGAACATATTCTTTTCTATCTTTATTTTGCCTGTTTGTTTCTATGTATTACATTAGGTAGGTAAGCTAAATCTCTTGGTCTTGAAAAAGTGGCCTTATTTTCCTGTGGGCCCCTTATTTCGATGTCCCCCTTGTCACCAGAGCCACATGGTCTAGAGGGGGGGCTAGTATAGCCTCCTATTGTGGCTGGGCCACAACTTCTGTGGACACACTAGCAGGCAAAGCTGGTATCTGGCCTGCTGGCTGAGGCCTGACCACAACTGTTGCAGGCTCACTGGAATGCAGGGCAAGGCTCTGATGTGGCTGGCTGCAAAGCCCACCCTCACTGTTACAGACACACTGCTGTGCACTGGTGCTGAGTGATGCTGCCCACTGTGTATGGCAGGGAAGGAAGTGCTTTGGAGGGGTGCTATCTTGGGTAGGCCCTCAGGGAAATGCCAGGGTGGGGAATTTAATGGATTTGTGTTAGCAAGGTTAATGGACAGTGTCAGACCATCCAGGTTAAAGGAAGGGGAAAAATGTTACCCACCAGCACCTGTGACACGAGCAAGTTCCAACAGATCCCTGTCCCTCCAGCACAGACCTTAAAATTAGTCAATGTATGACCTTTGTGTATAACCTAGCTGCTTTTCAAACTGCTCCCTCTGTGCACAACCTGGGTTTCCTACAGCCCTTTGGCTCTCCCAGATGTAAACCTTGCTGGTTTTCGAAGACAGATGTTATGAGGGCTCCACTTCCTAGTTCAGGTCAACTAGTTTAGGGTTTAGATCCTTTGCTCTTCAGGAACAACCTCTGAGGTTGTGATAACCCTCCCACTTGTGAGTCACTGCATGAAGAGTCAGGAATAGTGTAGATGCTGACTAGGCTTAGTCTCTACCCCTCCTACCCTTTTCAATGTGGCTTTTACTTTATATCTGTAGTTGTAAAAAATCTTTCTGCTGGTCTTCAGGTGATCTCAGAGATAGTCGTTTTACATGTAGTTGCAGTTTTGGTGTCAATGAGAAGAGGTGAGCTCAGGATCTTTCTACTCTGCCATCTTGAACTTGAAGCCAGGGGCCTTGCTCTTTAATGTTAATTTAGCTTGTCCGTGAAACTCGTTCCGTGTGGTTGGTGCACTGCCCCTGCAAGAAAACCTGCAGTGATTTCTTATGAAGCCTCTCATTTGTGTCTCGTGTTGAGTAAGAAGTCCTGGCTTTTTAGATAGAGCTGGGGAAGGGAAAGTTAGTGATCAGAGACCTGTAATATTGCTTTCTTCTCTTATGAACTAAAATCCATCTTTTCTGTGGACAAAGTTGAGATGGCTACTATCAACACAGCCATTAAAAACAACAAAAGACTACTGGGCTCTGACCGAACATGAACACCTATAATCCATGTGAACAGTTTGTTGGGAGGCCCCAAAGCACTGTGGGAAAAGAAAACTCCAGAATACAAATGCCTTCCCCCATTAATAAAACCAAACCAAAATCAGAAAACCCTCAAAAGCAAAGCAACACGTGGCGGAGGAAAGACATGCGTCCCCCTGTCACACTTTAAATGACATTTTCTGAAGACTGGGAAACTGAGATGAACAAAGAGCATTTTGATTGGTTTTATATGATGGTACATTCTACCTGCTTTAATTTAAACAACAAAGAGCATGTGATGGGGGTACTGTGTGTGCCTGGACAGCATGTGTGCTGCAGAAGCAGCGAAGTGTCTGGAGTTCCCTGGAGCTTGCACCACAAAGCGACTGACTGTCTTTTGAAAAGCAGCACTTTGATTTCTGGGAAAATGTCCATTAAGCAGTTACCGGGCTGCCTTTCTTTTATGACTGCTGTTCTACAGGCATGGGACACACTTACCCAAGGAGAAGGGGTCTCTGATCTGAATTAGATTGGCAGAAAACCCTTATACTTTCATGTTTTCCCTCCTTAAATTAGAAAATTCACTTAAAAAGACAGTTTTACTGGCATAGCTATTACTTGTTTTTAAAATAGTTCAGAGAGCCAAGTATTTAGGGTCTTCTTCATGCTTTGCTTTAAGGGCTGTGAGGCTTATGATGCATCTAGGGTCAGGATTGAATGCATTTGTGCTTCAATGGTCTGAGTAGAGAATATATCGCCAGAAAGAATCATGCTAAGGGCAGGAGTCTGAATAGCTCTAGTGACCCAGTTCTGGGATCTAGAGAACTACCCCATCTCTGTGAAGGCTACTTTAAGTACCAGTCTTTGTGCGGGTCCTTGGGGCTGAGTGCTCCTGTCATGAGGGCATGGAGCTGCTATGTCTCTGCTGCAGCAGCTGCAGCAGGGACAGTGGCAGATAGAAACTAGGAAGCCAGATGGGACGGTCATCACTGCAGACTAGTACTAATCCAAGGAGGGATCTTTGGAGACACAGATCAGGGAAATGGAAAAACATGTACTGGAAAGACCTTCCTGAAAGAAGACTAGCCATATACATTTAAAATTTTAGGATGCCAATTAGTTGTCATGTTTACATATCAAAAATATTTTTAAAAATTAACAATTCAGAGGCCGGCCAAGATGGAGGCATAGGTAGACACACTGTGCCTCCTCGTACAACCAAAAGAAGGACAACAACAAATTTTAAAACAAAAAACAACCAGACTGACAGAAAATCGAACTGTATGGAAGTCCGACAACCAAGGAACTAAAGGAGAAACTTTCATCCAGACCGGTAGGAGGGGTGAGACGGGCCGGAGAGTACT
>VMDR010022425.1:0-16214 GCA_007922815.1 Macrotus californicus | reverse complement strand
CAGAGCTACCATACGACCCATTATTTTCTTTTCTGGGTATTCACACCAAAAATTTGAAAATATTTATTTGTAAAAATATATGTACCCCCCTGTTCATTACAGTATTATTCACAGTAGCCACATCATGAAAACAACCTGTGTCCTTCAATAAGTTGTTCACTAAAAGAATATGTGGTACATACATACAATGGAAAACTACTCAGCCATAAGAAAAAATGAAATATTACCATTTGCAACAGCATGAATGGATCTTGAGAGTATTGTGCTGAGTGAAATAAGTCAGACAGAAAAGGACAAGAGTCATATGATTACTTTCATATGTCGGATATAAAACAGAAAGCAAGAAATAAACAAATACAACAAACAAATGCTAGAACAAAAATACTCATCAATACAGTATAGTGGTTACCAGAGGAAAGGGAGTGGGAGGTTGAAGAGGGTAAAGGCAGTCAAATAAACGGTGACAGAAGGAGACCAAACTTTGAGTGATGAGCACACAATGAAATATACACTTGATGTATTATAATATTATACACTTGAAATATATGTAATCTTATTAACTAATGTCAACCCAATAAATTTAATTAAAAATACTGGAAGAAAATATAAAGTTTCAGCTCTGGTTCTTTATGAATGTAGAGATTATGGATATTTTTAACATCATATTTCCACTTTTGTGTTTCTTTCAGAATTTTAAATGGGCATATATCACAGCAGAGAACCTAAGAACAAGGACCTGGGAGCCTTGGTTACGTCTAAGTACAAATGGGATGTTGTTCCAGCTCTACAGCTTAGGAGCTGTGCGACTTTGGGAAAGTCACTTGGACATTTGGGAGCCTCAGTTTCTTCATCTGAAAATAGGAATCATGTAATTGCTGTATGGATTAAATGAGATAATCTTGTGCAATACTTAGTGCACTGACCAACAGTATGGTATTACAGTCTTGAAAATGAGACAAGAACATTTGCATCAGAAGGGATGAGAAGAGACCATAGTGGAGGAAAAATTATGCTAATGGGAGAGAAAGGAAGAGGGAGTTACAATCAAGATAATGAAAGAATTTTTGAAATTCTGTATGGGAAAGGGAGGAAGAGATATAATGAATGGGATTTAGGGGGAGAAAATGCAAAAATGAGGCTTTTAGTAAGTCTAATTTTACAGAGTATGACTTAATTCTCCTTTCATCTTACTCCTCCCCTACCACCAAGAAAATAGTTGTTCTGATAGAAATTATAGCTTTATGGCAGCTTTGGCAAAAGCTTCTAAAAATCAGCACACTTGGCAGAATTCCCACCAACTCGTGTGCTCTGCCCTTGCCCACTCTATACATTTAACTACACTCAGCCAAACTCAGACCCTCTCAAGTCTTGATTCAAAAGAAGGTTTTAGGCCACAGGGTCTGAAACTTAACTGTACAGTAGCTAGTGGTTATTATGAAATGTCCCCTAAGTGACTTATCCTTTATTGTCTCCATGTGGCATTTACTATTCTCTTTGGTCACATAGATGAATTAATTATAGACCAAATGGTTACATCATGGAGAAACCTGATCAATGCTTAATGTGCTAGACAAAATACAATAATACATTATCCAACAGAAAACACTAGCTGGGGAATTACACTGCACACACTTAATGAAAACAATCACTCAAAACTATCAGAACCTATTTAAAATAAATACCTCTATAGATTGTATGTGGACTGTATAGGTTGTATAGATTGCAATGGAAGTGGAAAACTTCTTAAGGTTATGGCAGCAAAAATGTCTTATATTTCTTTTATTCCTAGAGTCACTAAAGGTAGGTTAATAACAAGCAATATATATTCAAAACTTTATTTAAGAAAAGAGGATTCTGGACAAGATGGAGGTATAAGTAGAAACTCTTTGCTTTATCACACAACCAAAATTAAGTATAACAACCAGTTTAAAAACAAAAACCAAACAGAATTGCCAGAAAATCAAACTGCATGGAAGTCCAACAACCAAGGAGTTAAAGAAGAAACATTCATCCAGATCAGTAGGAGGGGTGGAGATGGCAGTCAATGGTGGAAAAGGAAAGCCAGGGTAGAAAGGATGCTTGGCAAGGTGGTGGACCTGGGGGATGAGGAGGCAGCTGGTGGATGGGACTTCCCACACAGATAAGCCAAGAGGAACAACTGGGGAGCAAGGCAGACTGTGCAATCCAGGGTTCCAGGGTGGGAAACTAAAGCCTCAAAACCTCTGGCTGTAAAAACTTATGAGGGTTGTGGCAGTGGGAGAAACTCAGACTCACAGGAGAGTCAGTTGGAGAAACCCACATAATTCTAGAATACACACAAATCTATCCATCTGGAAATCAGCAACAGAAGGGCCCAATTTTCTTGTAGGAAGTGAGGGAAGTGATAGAAAGTGGAGCAAGCAAGTGGAATTGTTCCCTCTCTGACACCTCCCCCCCAAATAGTGCCACAATGCAGCGATGTGGGGACATAGGTTGTCCAGCCCTAGTGAATACGTAAGGCTCCTCCCCTTACAACATAACAGGTGTGCTGAGACAAAGAAATTTGGCCCAAACTCCAGAAATATGGAGATCAAAACTCCAGAAAAAGAACTAAGCAACAAGAAAATATCCAACCTATCAGATACAGAGTTGAAAATACTGGTAATCAGGATGTTCACAGAAATGGTTGAGTGGTTACAAAATGAAGGAAGAAATGAAGGCTATACAAAGTGAAATAAAGGAAAATATACAGGGAACTGAGAGTGAAGGGAAGGAAACCTGGACTCAAATCAATGATTTGGAACAAAAGGAAGAAACAAACAAGAATTCAAAAAAATGAGAGGATGAGGAACTTCTGTAACAACTTTAAATGTTCCAACATCTGAATCATAGGGGTGCCAGAAGGAGAAGAAGAAGAGCAAGAAATTGAAAACTAATTTGAATAATGAAGAAAAACTTCCCCAGTCTGGCAAAGGAACTAGACATGCAAGTCCAGGATGCTCAGAGAGTCCCAAAGAAGTTGGATCCAAGAAGAAACACACCAAGACATATCATATTTAAGTTACCCAAGATCATAGGGAAAGGGAATCTTAAAAGCAGCAAGAGGAATGGAGAGAGTAACCTACAAAGGAGTTCCCACAAAACTGTCAGCTAATTTCTCAAAAGAAACCTTACAGGCAAGAAGGGACTAGAAATAAATATTCCAAGTCATGAAAGGCAAGGACCTACCTCCAAGATTACTCTATCCAGCAAAGCTATCATTTAGAATGAGACGGCAGTAAAGTGCTTCCCAGACAAGGTCACGTTAAAGGAGTTCATCATCACCAAGCCCTTATTATATGAAATGTTAAAGAGATTTATGTAAGAAAAAGAGGAAGAGAAAAAAACTATGAACAGTGTCATTTTACCAAATAACAACAACTATTATTTACCAAATAATAACAACTATCAAAAAACGAACCTAAAAAACAAAAAACAAAGAGAAAAACAAAAACAAACTAAGCAAACAACTAGAACAGGAACAGAATCACAGAAATGGAGATCACATGGAAGATTATCAGCGGGGAAGGGGAGGGGGAGAATAGGAGAAAAGGTACAGGGAATAAGAAGCATAAATGGTAGATACAAAATAGATGGGGAGGTTAAGAATAGTACAGGAAATGGAGAAGCCCGAGAATTTATACGTACAATGCATGGACATAAACTAAGGCGAGGGGAATTGCTGGAGGGTCGGGCATGCAGGGTAGAAGGAATAAAAGGGAGAAAACATTGGGACAACTGTAACAACATAATCAATAAAATATACTTAAAAAAAGAAAAGAGAAGTGCTTTATGCTAATGAACAGAGAAAAGTGGAAAAAATATAAAATACACACACACAAATTGAGGCTGACCCAAGTGGCTTCACATCATTATGACCTTTTCCAAAGGTACTTGATATGTCTGTCTGCTCTCTTCCTGTGCCCTCATGAAGCACATGTAAGTGTTCACTGGGGATCTTTAAAGTCTACCACCAGCTAAGATTTCTCCTTGTGGAAAATTCTCACCTAAAAAAATCCATTTATTTCATCGACCTTATTGTGTGCTATTAGTCTATTAAAACTGAGGATAAAATAATAAACATCAGCATAACTTAACAGTTTTCCAGAAAAGGAACAGTACTAATGTTTTGGAAGCATCAGATATACGCTGAAATAGTGATGTCTACTGGGATTTTTTTCTCTGATAAGCACCCGCATGTTTGCAGGAGGAGTGACAAGTTCACAGAGGTTATCATGGATGACTTGTCAAGTTTGGCCAGTCCCTGTTTGAGGAATCTGGAATTGAAACCATGAGATTCAGAGGTACTGTCTGAACAGAAGAAATATCGGAAGAAGCTTGAGAGCTTTAATATTGGGGCAATTTTCTTGCCTATAAAGTACTAAAAGCTTATTTGCAAGAAGATGGGGACTAAAGAAGATATAAAGAAAGAAGCAAGGGCTTCAGAAAGAGAGAGGGATCCTTCTGGACTCCTCAGACTACTTCCATGCAGTCCATGGTTGTTCTTCTCGGGCTTAGTTGTCCAATTTATCCTTGGAGAAGATACTCCAAGTGTCTTTCTAATTCATTCCCCTTTTTGATTTAAGTAAGCTGAGGTGATTTTCATTACTTGCCAAAAAAAAAAAATTCTAACTAATATAGATTGACTTTGTGACCAGCACTTTACATGAGTGATCTTCCTTTGCTCATTCCTATTTTCTTTTTAATACTTAATTAAAATTTATTTTGTCTTTTGAGAAGTCATCCCTGGCTCAACTGGCTAGTTCTGTGTCTCTCCACTCGGGAGACAAGGTTACCTATTGAAAACACTACTAGACTTAGCAAATTAAACTATAGGACACCCAGTCAGTTAAATTTGGATTTCAGATAAAAACAATAATAATTATGGAGATCAATACTTTTTAAGAGTAAGTTATGTTTAACTTACATCTACCATGTTTGGACATATACTAAAAAATTACTTGTATTTGCTATTCAAATTTAACTAGGTATACTATTTCTATAAAAATATAGTGTTTATACAAGCAAAGAACCGAGCTTCTCATACTGAACTGTGGTCTTTGGTTCATTCAAATGGCATAATACTTGACACAGGGGGATGTGTGTGCATTGTGTATTGTGTGTGTATTCTTTAATCTAAGCAGAAACATTAATAGGTAGACATTGCTTTCTTCCTTCTGCAACAGAAACTAAAGCTCAAATAGGCCTATAATGATGTTAAGTGGTTATCTCAAAGCTCATGCACTACACCATCCACACCTCTCTGCTTTGTTTCAAGTAATCTCAAAGCTCTAGGTAATCTCAAAGCTCATGCATTGCATCATCCACACCTCTCTGGTTTGAGAAAAATAATTTTGGGATTTATTTAAGGATCAACTCAACTGCTGATCATCAGTAGGGTCAATGATCATACCGGAAAGCAATAAACTCAGGCCAAACAACAAAACCTAGATCAATAGTTCTCAAACTTCAGAGTGCATTGGAGACACATGGAGGGCTTATTAAATCACACATTGCTAGGCTCCATCCTTAGAGAGTGTCTGATTCAGTAGGTCTGGAGCAGAAGAGAGGATTTGCATTTCCTAGGCGATGCTGGTCTGGGACCACACTCAGCAAACCACTGCTCTAGGTTGTGAAGGGGCACTCTAGTTGGCTTGTGTGTGGTTCATTTAAAAAGAAATGGGTGTACTCAGTCTTATGTAGACTTAACTGACTGTGACAAAAGCCTTGCACTCTGACTCTGGTGCCAGTCTCCTCAATGTTGTAGCTTTTTATTATTTGGAATGAAGTCTCTAAGGGAATCTGCACCAGGAGACTACAGCTGCCACACCATGTGAGACTATGCATATGCTGGCCATTTTCCTGTACTCATTTTATATTTGAGGTTACCAAATGATAACTACTTCATTCTACATCTTAAAAATGGGGCTCTGCTCTGTCTCTAATTCTGGATGAGAGTAACTCAGGTTTATGATCCATAGAAGTCATCTCGTACAGTGAATATACTGTTTCTCTTTTTTCATTTACCACTTCATTTCCCTTATATAAAATGCTTATAGGATTCTCTGCAGCTGTCATCTGGGAAAGATCACAGCTTTCCACAAACGGGGAAGAAATTTCTATTTCGGCATCAATGATTGGTCTTTCAGCAGTTTCCCAGAAAAGCGGAGGCCAGTAACAAATCTTGAGCCAGGTAAACTAGTGAACGCAACATGGAAAAGAGGCATTGAATGGGAATTTCATAGACAGAGACTCATAGGACTAGAGATGACTTAGGTCACTTGTCCAGCACTCTGTCCAAAGATGAGAGTGTGTGTCAACTTTCATGAAACAAGGTCCTGGTGCCTCCCAACCGGATTACTGCAGTAGCATTCTAGCTGGCTTTCCTGATGCCGGGTTAAATAGTCCCTCTTTGCTTCATCCTGACATGCAACCCTAGCTCAGCTTCAACTTCCTGAAGTAACCCAATCATCATTTCTTCTCCCCTCAAAGAGTAGCCTTTGTAAAATAAAAGCTGTGTTTACTATGTGTTTGTGTTCTTAGTGTCTTGTACACGGTTTTTACTTAAGAATGAATAATCATCATGGAAGGGCCTCTAAAACTGGCCTCTTTTTACACCTCTCATACTGCTGCTCCAGCCAGTCCACACTCTCACTGTCCTGGGATTATAGTCAGCTCATTTCTGCTTCTACATTTTATTTCATGTGCTTTCTGCCTCCCAAATTCCCACCACAAATCAGCCCAATTGAAGGCCAAGGTCACACCTCATAGCCTTATGAAACATTTCCTCATCACTCAGGTCCTCATTGCCCATAATGCTTGAAGTATAAACCAACACATGGCAGGTTCTCATAAGCACAGCCACTTTCGAAAACAGTATGGAGATTTCTCAAAAAATTAAAAAAAAAGAGCTGCCACATGATTCAGCAATAAATACTTCTGGGTATTTATTCGAAGAAAACAAAAACAGTAATTTAAAAAGATTTATACACCACTACATTCATAGTAGTGTTATTTACAATAGTTAAGACATGATAATAACCTTAGTGTCCATCAATGGATGAATGGATAAAAAAGATGTGATTTGTTTGATAATGTATATATATATTTGATTATATATACCCATTAAGCAATACATTTTAAAATGTTGAATTTGTTTTCCTATACTCAAATCTACTAAAATCCTGTAAATTTATATGGGTCAGCATAAATAAAATTCATAGTTATACATTTTCTCATTCTATTTTGATTTAACTTTATGATATCAATGAATATTTCAATGAAAAGGTGAAAACTGTAAGGAGCATGGTATGATTGGAAGAATATTAAGTTATAAACCAGATGTGAGTTCTAATCCTGGTTCTGCCAGTTTCCACTTATTTTTTTTTCCATCTCGGTGTTTAAGTTGAGTTCAATGATTTTGAAATTCTCTTCTTGCTCTGGTGTTCTACAAATCTGAGTTCAAGGTCAGCCTGGTCACTGTCTCTACTTGGAAGTCTGGAGTGCTCCTCAAATGGAGCAGAGAACCAAATGATCCTTATCTCCTTTCCCATGAACACTCTATACTTCCTTTTCAGTTTGTATCAAGGTAAATCATTCCATCAACAAAAATCCTTCTCTCTCAGCCACATATCTAATCTTTCATACAATTTTTTAGATTTAGACTTTTCCTTTATCTCCAGTTATCCTATTTAAGATCTGGCCTTGTTGTCAATCACCTAGATTCTGGAAAAATATTTATAATTAGTCTTTTACTTCTGGTTTTACCCCTTACTCACAATCCATTTTCCAGTTTATTGCCAGAATAGTGTTACTAAAATATATAACAGATTGTTTTATTCCCCAATTTAATAGCCTTCAACTGCTCTTCATTTCCTAAGATTTTCTAACATTTTTACTATCTAAGCAAGAGAGCTCTATTTTCAAATCTTAGAACACATAATATATATTTATAATTGTTTATATAAAATAAAGGCAAACTTTCTGTGATTTCTGCAGTGAGGAGAAAAGGGAATCAGAGCAGAGCCTATTGGAAGACCCTTATTTGTAACCTCTTAGAGGGCTCTGAGGAATCCAGAGTCCAGGCACACATATGACTGAGCACGGGCTAGTAAGCCCTGAAAGAAACCAGGGCAAGCCCTTTCTCTAAGCCAAGAGCCTTGGTGTTGACTTGTGTCTCCTGAAGTGGGTGTCATTTTCTAATTCCCTTAAAGGCCTTCTGTGGTTCTATGATCTAATACTCACAGGGCTCTGTGGAATACAGATTGAGTCCACTTTAAAAAAATATTTTTGATAAAGCTCATAGACCCTCACATAACACGTAAGTCTTTCCATAACCTGGTTGCTATGCACCTCCACAGCTCTGTCTCATGCTATATTATTACGGTTTCTTTAAACATCATGCAGGTCCATGATCTAGGCCTCTCCCTCTGTTTAGAATAGCCACCGCCAGGCCCCACATTTGTATAAGTACCTTACCCATTTTTTAAGACCAATGCCCATTCTGAAGTCCCTTTAGAGTTTAACAGGGGAGAGATTAAAAAAAACCTATTAAAATCCAGAGTGATAACACTAGAGCGCTATGACAAGAGACACACAAGGTGATGCAGAAGTGTATGATAGGAGAACCTTATCTAGTTTAGGGAGGCTGAGGAAAACTTCTAGGGATAACTGAAGTAGCTGAGATCTGAAGGCCAAAAAAAAAGTTAACCAGGTCAATAAAGAGAGGAAGAAGTGAGCCAGGGATAGTTTAGTGGCTGGTAAACTGAAGAGAAGAGGTTAAGTCTTGAAAGAATGTTAAAGAATTAAACTTGAACCTAAAGGCAACAATAAGTCATTGCAGTGCTTAAAATTGGAAAAGTGTTTTAGAAAGAATTTTCTAGGTAGAGTATGGAGATATGGAGCCTTGATTAGATTTTTGGCATAGATTTAGGGTAAAATAAGGCAAATATCATTAAGAGAGGCCATTATATAATTGTGATAAAAGATATGGCAGCCTGGATTAGACCAGTGGCAGTGGCAATCAGAGAGAAAGGGACAGAAAAGAGGGCTAATTAAGCTCTACTAGATATGCTAATGGGTTGGATGTAGGAAGTATGGGATAGAAGGAAACATTTTGTTTTTATGTTTATCTCTAACTATGAATTATTAGTCAGTTGAGGGGAAAATTCTGTCTTATTCATTTTTGTATTTCCAGTGCCTACTATGGTGCCAGGCACAGACTTGGTGCTGACTATTTGTTTGATAAATAAATTAGTTTTACAAGTGGGGAAGTTAGTTCATGACATCTTTGCTGCCAGTATCCATGCCTTTTCCTCATCCTTCCCAGTGATCTTGTTCCATGAGAATGCTGTGTCTTCTCGTGTCATCTCATTTCTCCTGCTATAAATATAATTGACTCAAACTTAATCACCCTAAGAAACAGGCTATAATTTCCAGGAATATTTGCATAAAAAAAAGAGAGGCTTTGGGTCAAAATGGTGGCATAGGTATATAAATGCGATACTTGTAACCTCCCACAACTATGTCAGACTTACAACTAAACAACAGAATAACTATCATTCAGAACTGCCTGAAATCTAACTGAACAGAAATCCTATAAATAAGAATATAAAGAAGAAGCCACTGGCAGACTGGAGGAGCAGAGATGCAGAATGGGCAGGTCCCACAGCCATATGTGGCAGTTAAGAATCTGGAGGGATATTTCAGCTACAGAGGTCCCCTCTGAAGAGACAGAGGTCCCAGCCCCACACCAGGGTTCCAGTGCTGGGAAGAGAAGTCTCATAACTCCTGGCTGTGAAAATCTGTGAGGATTACAACTGAGTGAGATGTAAGGCTGCTAAAGTTTCAGGTATTCCTCTTGAAGGGCCCATGTACTACATTATTTGGATCTACTCCCTATGAGCTCCATCACTGGGGTAGTGGTTGGAGGGTGGTGAGTCTTGGACATACAGGGAGGAGCTGGGTCATCTTCCATTAGAGTGAAGATTAAAAGGTCAGCTTTCTCCCAGATGTGCGTGCTGGCAGAGGCCATTGTTTCTTTGCTGGGTCCTCCTTAACCAAGCAGGCAGGCACCATATCTGAGTCCTCAACAACTTGGCTAACATTCTTTGCCTTGCTGTGGTGATTCCCTGAGATCTCACCCCACTCATCTTGCAAGCCCACAGAAGCCTTTTTCAGTGACTTTTCCATATAAATGGACTGCCTGGGCTCATGGTGCAGACTTTCCTGAAATCTTTCAAGGGAATACAAGTCCGAATAGGCAGCATCTGGCCTTGGCATGCTCCATATGTCTTACTAAGCAGCCCCAAGTTCAGCACTAGTGGCAGACAGCCTGGGTTAGCAACTTGGCCCCTCCCAGGCACATCCAAGCCCAGCACAATTTGCTGCCTCTTACAGGTTGCTTTGTGTCTCCTTCCCAGTGGCTCTGTGCAGGACACAGGCTGTGTCTGACCTTAGCCTATACCACCTAGAAGGCCCCAGATCTAGTGCGCCATGGGGACATCTTTGGGTACCATGGGGAGAGTTTCAGACTATGCCAGAGCACACCCAAACTCCTTCATGAGTGACACATGTAAGGGGTGGGCTCAGTGAGTACTGGAACTCTGGTCAATGAGTTTTGCTCTGTGGGATTAACCCCTGCACAGCATATCCACCATGGTGGTCATGGAGCATCCTTGCAGGTGAATGTTTTGGGGATAAATTCCTTCCATTGATATGCCAACAACATTCAAGGCTCAACTACAACAGGAGGATGAATACAGTCCACACCTTGAGCTCATGCTCCGGTAATCAGGAAGGCTGCATCACTGGACTCTACGGGACATCTGCTATGTATGGTTATTATACCAAGACAGGGAGATGTAGCAGCTCTGCCTAATACAAAGAAACCAACACAGGGAGGCTGCCAAAATGAGGAAGCAAAGAAACATGGCCCAAATGAAAGAACAGAACAAAACTCCAGAAAAAGAACTAACGCAATGGAGACAAGCAATCTACCAGATATAGTTCAAAACACTGATTGTAAAGATGCTTAGTGAACTTTGGAGAAGAGTAGAGGAACTTAGTGAAAACACAAACAAAGAGATAATAAACATAAAAATGGAGCTAGAAAATAAGAAAGGAGTAGTCCGAAATGTAGACTATAAGGAAACAACAGTAGATGAAGCAGAAGACTAAACAGCAATTTTGAAGATAAGGAAGCACAAAACACCCAATCAGAACATCAAAAATAAAGAAGAATTAAAAAAAAATGGAGATAATATAAGGAATATCTGGGTAACTTGAAGTACATCAACATTTGTATCATAGGGGTCTGGAAGGAGCAGAGAGAGAACAAGAAATTGAAAACTTATTTGAAAAAATAATGATGTAAAGTTACCCCAACCTGATGAAGGAAGTAGTCATACAAGTTTAGGAAGCACAAAGTATCCCCCAGAAAGATAAACGTGAAGAGAACTGCACCAAGGCATGTCAAAATTAAAATGGTAAAGGTTAAAGACAAAGAGAAAATCTTAAAAATCTCAAGAGAAAAGCAGTTTACTACCTATAAGAGAGCTTCCATAAAACTGTCAGCTGATTTCTCAATAGAAACTTTGTAGGCCAGAAGGGACTGGCATGAAATATTTAAAGTGATGAAAACAAGGAAACCACAACCAAGACTGCTCTACCCAGCCAACCTATCATTCAGAATCACAGGAGAAAAAGAGCTTCCCAGATAAGAAAAAGCTAAGGAACTTCAATACCACCAAAGCAGTATTACAAGAAATGTTAAGTGAGCTTCTTTAAGAAGAGTAAGGGGAAAATGGATACAAATATGAATAATAAAGTGGCAATAAATACACATCTATAAACAATTACTTTAAATGCAAATGGATTAAATACTCCAATCAAAAGACATATAGTAACTAAATGGATAACAAAACAAACCCTCCCCTATGGTGTTTCCAAGAGACTCACTGCAGATCAAAAGACACATGGAGACTGAAAGCAAAGGGATGGAGAAAGGTATTTCATGAAAATGGAAGCAACAACAATAAAGAAAACTTGGGTAGCAATATTTATATTAGACAAAACAGACTTTGAAACAAAGGCAATAACAAGAGACAAAGAAGAACCCAGCAATTTCACTTTTGAGTATTTATCCACAGAAATCCAAAACACTAAATTGAAAAGGCACATGCATCCATAAGTGATTGCAGTGTTATTTACAATAGCCAAGACATAGAAGGAACCTAAGTGTCCATCAATAGTTGAGTAGTTAAAGAAGAAATGGCGCATATATACAATGCAATATAACTCAGTCATAAAAAGGAATGAAATCTTGCCATCTGCAACAACATGGACGGACCTAGAGGGCATCGTGCTAAGGGAAATAAGTCAGCCAGAGTAAGGTGAATGCCAGATGATTTCACTTATACATGGAATCTAAGAAACAAAATAAACAAGCAGAACAGAAACAGATTCATGGATACAGAGAACATTTTGATGGTTGCCAGAAGAGAGGGGTGTTGGAGATATGAGTGAAAAAGATGAGAGGATTTAGAAATACAAGCTGGTAGTTACAGAACAGTAACAGGCAAGTAAAGTACAGCATAGGGAATGCAGTCAATAATACTATAGCTATGTATGGTGTCAGATGGGTGCTAGATTTATCTATGTGATGACTTCATAAGTTATATAAATGTCTAATCATGGGGTTTTACACCTGAAACTAACATAGTGTTGTATGTTAACTGTAATTGAAAGATTAAAAAAATTAAAAATAAATCAGAATACCAGGGAGAGGGCAATGTCTAAACAAGAGCAATTGATCACCAATGATAAAAATTCAAGTATCAGTTGAGATATATATCTAATACACACTCATATCCACATTCTCCAATATTTATTGATTATCTGTTATACAAAGTCAGGTATCATGCAGGCCCTGAGGACAGAGTGGGGAATGAGAAAGACATCAATGGCCCCAGATATAACGTGTTGGGAGGAGATTTGGAAGAAAGCCTCGAATCTCATATCAGGGCAGCAGCCTCCATCATTTACATAGGACATTATTTCCAGCTTAAGTATATACTTTAACCTTTAGAATTTAGGTTTAATTTCAAGTTTTTGTTTATTATTCTCATGATTATTTTAATTCTTGGCACTCAACTTTCATGGAAAGAGGGGAATTGAACCATGAGCAAAAATTCAAGTATACCATGTGGCAAACTTCTTGTAGTCTTGTCCCTTATTTTGAGCTGTTCTTCATTTACCAGGAATATAAAAGGTGTGCCTTAATGTCCCCCCATGAGAAGTGTGCAGTTGACATTCTGTGCACTTCTACTTATGCAGAGCAAACACATATTATTTGATGTTAAGTGATTTCGGCAGTTTATGAGATATAGAAAATATTTAAGGGAAACCTTTCAACACTTTACAATTATTAAATCTTATAGTAAATTCATTGGTTATTATAGGAAGATCATTTTTAGCACTTGACAGTTCAATAACAAATTGGATAGCTATATAACTTAATTCATTTGTTTTTTAATTTATTGTTTTTTTTTTAGGAGAATGTAAGTTCTATAAAGAAAGAAATCTTTTCTCTAATTTTCTCTTATTTATCACCAGTGGCAGGCACAGCACCTCACACAATAAGGCACCCCCATCCACAGAGTTTTCCATATTTCTTTACTTTCCTCATCCTCTATCTCTAATCCATCAGCAAAATAAGTTGCTTCTAACTCCAAAATATATTTCGATTCATCCATTTTTCTCCATCTCTACTACTACAACCAAGTCCACGTTACCACCACTTCTATCTGGAACCTTTGGTTCACTGTTTCTACCCCTCTTCTCTATAACACATCCTCTACGTGGTAGCCAGAGTATCCAGTTTTTAAAATTTAAGTCAGATTATGTCACTCATCCCTTGCTTAATCCCTCCAAGCTCTTCCAATATCATGCAAAGTAAAATTCAAACCCCTTACCTGCCTTATCTGCCTTACCTGGCTCCCACTTCTTCCTGTGTTCACATCGTCAACCACCTCTCTTGTCACCTCACACCAGCCATACTTCTGTTTCTAATATGTGCCTGGCTCAATCCTGCTTTAGGGAACTTATATTTACTGTTCCCTCAGCTTTAAAAGTCTTTTCCTTTATTTCTGCTCAACAAGTTCCTTTTTGTCATTAAGATCCTACCTTACATGCCACTTCCTTAGAGAAGCCTACTTTAATCACCCAATGTAAAGTAGTCACAAGGCACTCCTCTTACATCACTATGTTTCATGCTCTTCATAGTAGTTATTACTGGTGATATTTTGTGTATTTGTTTTTCTTCTGTTCAACAGAGAAAAACAAAAGCTCCTTAGAGCAGGAGCCTTGTCCTTGTTGACTATTTTATACTCAATGCCTAGGACAGTGCCAAGTCCATAGCAGACACTCAGAAATAGTTGAAACAAATTAATAAACAAGTGAAGGAATAAACAAATAAATAACAGTTTCTACCTAGTTTGTATTGAATTTGTCAACGATAAAGTATATACAATCTTGTAGCACAAACTTGAATTCTGTTAGCTATAGCTCAAAGGCCAACTTGAATTTAAACCCATAATTATTGGAACTACTTAGTATTGTCAAGGACTGTGAGCAATTCTCTACTGAGAAGATAATGCTAAATTGCCTGGAGGTACTAATTTCTGAGGGTAGATGATTAGTGATGCTGTTTTCTGACCTTTTCTGAGCTACAATAATCAGCTGTTTATGTAATTTCATAATACCCACACTCCTCATCTCTTCTTAGGCTAATTCAAATTTTATAAAAGAGATTTAAATTAATTTTGTGAAGAAAAGTCATGGCACATTTTGAAGTACTAGACATATTTTGTGATTTTATAACCACAACTGGAGCTCCCTGAATTCGTTTTTAAACTAGTCTTTGCCAGTGGGATCTCAGTCCCTTATACTTGTCTCAGCTGTGGAGGTAAACTCAGAGGCCCGGTGAGGGGTGGTAGCCAGGAGGATTAGGGCACCAAGAAGAGCACCTTTGCTCACAAATATTTTCTTGCTTTCAGTAATTGGGTTTCATTTGAATTCATCATTTTCTCCTTTGAAACCCAAACAGAAACAAAAATAAAAAAATGCCATTGGTGTCTGTCACCCAGACATTGGAACTGTCCATGTAGGCAATGAGTCTTCGTTTTAGAGCATGGGTAGACCAGAGGACTCTCTGAGGGGAAATGCCATGGAAGATCTTTAAATTAGAAGAGGCCAGGGGCACAGGGCAGTAGAGAGAAGCTACCAGAAGATAAAGGAGATCAGAAAGAGATCCCAAAGCAAAAGCAGACATTTCCTAGGACTACTGTGGCAACAAGTGTAGGAACCTCTGGGAAAAGTGTTTATAAAACAGTGTAACAATATTTTGTTTTATTCTTAAAGCCTAGAAATATACCGGGCAGGTATTACTACATTTTCAAATTAAAAAATCTGAGAATTAGACAAGTTAAGTAACTTAAATTCATGCAGCAGGTAAGAGACAGAAATAAAAATTACACATTAAGTTTATGGCTCCCAGTTTTGTTTTCTTGCCATTTATCATCCCTGCTTATGCTGTTGTCACTTGGGCTTCCTGTTACAATTGTCTGGCTAAACCTTAATCCTGACTGAACCTGTCCATGTATCTTCTCCCTTGCTTTTTCCTGAGTCGCTGAACACTAAAGTGCGAGAGAAAATCCGCAGATGACAGGAATCACTATCAACTCCTGATCTCTAAATACCCTGGTCAGCTTGCTCTCCCTCATTCTGCAATGACAGTCTCTAAACCCTTCCTTTCCTGCATCAGGTCCAGTACATAAGTTTGCTACACTCTTCAAGAGTGGAAAAAGGAACCATTGATGAGAAATCCCTTAATTTATTGTGCCAGATTTACATACCTAACTACATGTAAACTCATGTTCTCCCCCTCTCTTCTTATAAAGAAGAAATTGCCTCTTCTGATACCAAAGGCCCATTAATTCACATTTTCTTAAAGACTTCACTTGATTATATCATGCATCTTCAAAACCAGTCTTTCTACTTAACATTCTCAGAACGTTCAAACATGCTCTGGTGTCTCCTATCCTTTGAGAAGCTTTTCATTCAACTAACATCTCCCCTTGGCTGTTTTGTCTCTTTCCTCTTCACAAATCAAGTTTCTCCAAACAGCTGTTTACATA
>VMDR010022424.1:0-16244 GCA_007922815.1 Macrotus californicus | reverse complement strand
TGCTGAGAAATAGCTTTTCTGCTAATCCACAGATTTATATCATCTGACTCTACACTTCTATGTTCTATACTGCTTTTAGATGCAACACCAATAGTCCAGAGTATCAAGTAACATCAAGTTCCCCTAATATGCTGTCTCATTGCTATGCCTTTGATCTTTACATGGTTTGGAGTGTGTTTTACTATATTGTGCATATGTGTGTGTGTGTGTGTGTGTATTTAAAATACTGACTAAGTCTAATGTTAGGAATAAAATAATGCAATCTATAACTGAAGTTTGTATCTCAGTGATAGAAACAGGCCAAGCCACTGCTGAAGACAGTGCATACAACACAGGATGACAGGGTTGTGGGACAGGTTCCAAAGTCCAGGCAAAGGGTGAGGACTTATTTTCCACCACTGCCAGGAGCCAGGGGCAGGTGTGGGGTGGGGAGAATCCTTCTGAACATGTGAGTGGAGACTAGAATTTCAGAGATGCAGTGTTAAGGACAGAGAAAAGCAAGATGCACAATGGCTTGAGAGGGTTTGGCTCACAGTATTTTCAGAAAAACTAAGAACACAAGGGAGGTGACAAATGCAGAGACTGGACAATGGGTAAGAGTGCTCACAGATGTACATTCTGCCAGGCTAAGGATTCATAATTTTTTTAATCCTTGATGCCACTGAAGGCTTTTGGGCAGGCCAATAATGTGATCAATTTTTAATTTTTATTAATATTAAAAAGCTGTATATTTATTAGCTATGAGAGAGGACTCTAGCACTAGAGCCAGGGTTTAAATCCTAGCACCACCTCTTATTCTTTGTGTGATGTGGGGCAAATTGCTTCACCTCTCTGTGCCTCAATATGCTCATCTCTGAAATATGGATCATGGGACCTTTACATCAGGGTGGTGATGAGGAACACTTACAGGGGTATCAAACTCATTTTCACCGGGGGCCACATCAGCCTTCAAAGGGCCTAATGTAATTTCAGGACTGTATAAATGTAACTGCTCCTTAACAGTAAAGTGAGAGCTCAGCGCTGCCGCTGGGTAGAAACAAGGTGCCAGGCCAGAAAAAACAAGGTGGAGGGCCCGATTCGGCCAACAGGCCTTGTGTTTGCCACCTGTGACTCAGAACAATGCAATTGTTTTTTTAACACTGTACTCTGGCGGCTGGTTGTGAGAAGGTAACTAAGGCAGAGAGAGGCTGTTGCAGAAACTGAGGCAAGAAAGGCTGAATTGAAAAGTTCAGGACAAAATTAAGTGGCACAATTTGAATGCGATAAAGGAGGCAGAAATAAAAAGGGTCAAATGGCTTAGTTAATTATGGGTTGTAAGCCAAGAAACGGGTGGAGTCCCCAGGGAGGCTCTGGTTCTGACTTGGGAAATTCTTAGACATGGGAGAACCTGAGGAAGGTCAGTTTAGGAGGTGACAGGTAGGAGAACATCAAGACCCTTGTCTTTGTCCACCTGTCTTGAGTCAGAGTCTCTGCCACTCTATCACATTTATTTTTACATGTCTGTCGCCACTGACCACACATCAAGACCATTCCTCAGTTATTCTCACATCCCAAATACCTGGTATGTTAAACGTTTGCTAAGTGTTTTGAGAAGTAGAAGGAGAGAGAGAGGACGTGCATTATTTTGAATAATGCACAAAAATACAAATGATAATTAAATTTTTTTACCTGCTTCAGATTCAGGAGGAGAATAAAACTGACCATCAGAAAGACCACCAGGTATAAGTGCTGCCCTCTCCGAAGCATCCTGAACTATCAGGAGTCCTGAAAGAGAAGAAATTCAGATGCTGGGAATAAGGTATTTGTTCTGGTAGCTTCTGTGCAAGGTTAACCACAATAAAATGATGTTAATATTATATATTTTAAAAAACTCTTACCAAAAAGAGGTACTTTAAAAATCTTTTAACCAAGAAAGTAAGTTTTATTAATAAACTATGAACCTGTGCTGTAGGGACAGATTACAACTAGTTTTTAAAAACTGCCTCATTACTCACGCGATTCTTTCAGTATCAATACATCTTCGAGTGAGAATATAACTTCCCAACAGAAACAACATCAAAGTCAAACACAAAGCAAAATTCAAAACTTGGTCACCTCGTAAAATGGCCTATAGTCTGCATTTGGTTAGAGAAAAGCCAGATGTGAAACATAAGAAATGAACAGACTTTTATAAATATAAAAAGAGTAATTAAGATGGTGAAGAAGTATTTTTCCATTAAAAAGGTTCTTAGAAAAGAAAGGTATTAAAAAGAGAGAAGAAAAGGAAGCATGATGTGGACAGGTCAAAAACACTAACACCTGATGACAGACACCATCAACAATGAATCCTTTTGACTGAACCTGAGTTAATAAGAAGAAAAAGTCGGACAACACACCAAGCCGAATAGCAGGAATCAAGTATGTGTGTAAAATGTGCTACAGCTAATGAAAATAAATGCTACTGAAAAATTTTTCATTAATTGTGTTAGCTATTTTGAATTTGGTTTAATCATATAAGCATTCAGGCCTCAGTCACATTAACAGTTGTTCTGTTTTCAATAAAGTTCAATTTGATTTTTATATATAATTAAGAAATGACCCCCATTAACTTTATTGGCCCCTCCCCCACAATGCTGTCATTAAGGAAAGGAAGGCACAAGACAGAAACAGCTTGGTCTGATTAATGTGTTAAAACCTACTTGTGAGTAATTCTTTCCTTAGAGATTTCTTTTCTGTAATGAGATTTCCCAAAAGAAAATCATTTGCAAGGTTACTTTTCCTTCTGCTGTGCCTTAACATTATAATCATGTTTAACTTTATATAAAACACAAGACTTTTTTTCCTACTAGGCAGAACAAACAGAGCCAGATGACCGACAGCATAAAAACAGCATGCCTTAAATCTGTCTAGGTCTTTGTGTTGAGCTTGCTTCGTGTTGCCTCCAAGAGGGTAGGTGGTATGTGGGCTTCCACTAAGGCCATCACTGGGAAAACAATTCCAGTTCAATAATCAATCATAAAGCTCAGTGAATCATTCGGCCTTCCTACTCCATTCAGGGATACTCAAAGCCACACAGGGAGATTACAACAGCTTTGGCAGGACTCATGATTCCGCAATGCTGACTCTCACTTAACTACGCAGAGGAGAATAGTGAACGCCTCAGTTGGCTGAGCATTTCCATGGTTTGCTATTTCCTCTTCCTGAACTCCATCTTCATCATTAACCCACCAGTTATATCTAGGCACTCAACTGTTCTAATTGTAGCCCATTCAAAGCCACTAGCTGTATGGACAGCCATGTGAAGCTCGGGGGAATCACTGACTTTTAGAATTGCTGACTCAGCTCCCCTGGAACTGTCTTATATTTCTCCATCCCTAGAAAATAGTTCTTTTAAATACACAAAATGCCTAGTGACCAGCGGGTAATAGTAACAGGGAGAAAAAAACCGATCTGTCTGAGGAGAAAGAGGTGTTGGCTATTTTTGCTGTTTGAATGAGTTTTTCACCAGTGTTCACATTTCTTCTCAGGAAGCCAGGTCTCACAGCCGGAGAAAGGAGCCACATTCTATCACTACCCTTCCATCCAACCCTTCTTGTGATTGCTGCTATACCCACTAACAAAGGAGACATCATAATCCACCTAACTCCACCCACCTGCAGGTCCATGCAAATCCAGCTAAGTATCTAGCCAGTCTCAGGAGGATAACTTTGAGACAAACTTACTGTTTTCTTCTTCTGCTTCTTGAGGTAACACTTTGAAATCCAGGAACCACGTCTCAATCCAGGCGAGGATGAATGAAATAATGGGCAGCACATAACCAAAAGCTCCTTGAGAGAAAAGCTAGAAAAACAGATGTGACCAGCAGAGGGAAACACAGTTACCATGAGCTCACAATGGAAAAAGGGGTCTTGTCATTATAGGTGGTATTATTCAGAAAAAGTAATAGGCCATACCTTTGAGAGGATCACTTTTGCTAGTAAAAAGGCACTGGTCACTGCTGTCGTCAACTGAAAGACAAATTTGGCACCACTCAAATTAGACATTGCACACTGCAGAGGCACCTTCTTCACACAAGACCCACCTGAGCCAGAAGCACATAATGCTTGAGAAAGCTAAGCCCTGCCTGGCTCCTTCCCACATTACTTTACCTCTATTCCCTAAACCCAGGCTGGGGCAAAGTGGGCTTCTATGCGCCACACCATCCCAAGCTGGCTCTCATGGCTTCCTTTCTCCCACATTTTAGCAGCCTAGTGTGTTGAAAAACTAAGCTTTACCCAAAGACACTATCACAGAGAAGGAACAGTGAAACGCAGAGGCAAGGCTCCCCCTAGGGGTTGGGATTATCCCGCAGGACCTGCCTCTGTCATTCTATCCTCCTCTAACCAAGATTTGTAGCCCTATGAAACCCAACCAAAGTGAATGCCGAACAGCAGCCTTGACTGATAGAATGGAGGGCAGGGGACATCAGGTGTCATGCTCAGTATTAACAAAGTTACAGAGTCAGTATTTGTTAGCAAAAACACAAGCAGCTAGCACACGAGCACTCACACCAGCCAGAGTGAGCCACTTGGGGGAGGAAGCGTTCTACATTCTGACACTAACTAACTTGACAGGCTAAACTGAGTGCTCTTTAGATACTGGCTGACTTCTTCCAGATGCCTGGGCCCTTTCTGCAAATGTTCTTAAAAGTAAAAATCAGAAACAATAAAATGAATGTGCTAAATTTGACCTGTCCTTTGATCACTTACAATTAGATATTGAAGACAACTTTCTTAAAACTCTCACAGAGTGTCAACCACTTTTCTGAGGGGGGGAAAAGAACCACTGACACAGATGGACTGACAAATAAGAGTGCATTCTGCATGTTAAAGAGACTCAAAGAGGTACTATTATAGCAAATTGGGAAGGGACAACTATCGCAGCTATCTGGTATTGGCAAAAGCATAATTAACACAGGGAGTCAAGTCTGGCTAAAACTGTCAGCCCACATCCATGAAACGGGAGTTTGGGGCTCAACAGATAGTCTAATGATTCTGTGGATGCTCGGAAGAGATGGCCCAGGAAGAGGTGGCTGCTGGTGCACTCTATCTAGGGGTGCTGGACAAGCCTCTGCCAGCCCACACACAGGCCTCGGTCTCACACTCCAAAAGCAAGACCGTGGGTTACTCCTAAGCAGCATTCCCGTCATATACCTGCCTTATTAGAGCTCTCAGAAAGGTGAGTGTTCAGATGCCTATGGAAATGGCAAAAACAATTCAGGCAGAATTGCTTATAATTCTTTAAATCAATAAATACTTATTAAGGGTGAATGGCACGTGTCAAAGATCTATGCCAGATGCAAGGAAACAAATGAGTAAAAAAGAGCACTGCGTTTAAGAGCCTAAAGGCAACAATTACAGGAGCATGAGAGCTTTTCCTTTTAAAATTGGAGGGAAAGGAATAAAACAGGGAGGAAGGCAATTATCAAAATAAGCAGAGAGCAAGTAATGAAAAAATCACCAAGCAGTTTCAACCAACAGGAAGTTTTCTCAGTATCCTTGTGACAGAAGCACTGATCTTACCTCTCACTGTAAAATGAGGTAGAGGGTGGGCTGGTGCTTGGCCATAATGCTGTTGGGACTCTAGATTTCTCTTTTGGCTCAGTACCCATACGAACAAGCCTAGCCGGTCACTATCACTGGAAAGAAGCCCTGGAGGGTTAAAGCTGTTGAAGTGTGCAGGACAGGGGCTCAAGAACAGCTGGTAGAGTTCAGCCTCGAGGAAAACCACCTCTCCTCCCAGCTCGGCCCTGGTGTGAGCAGGCCCCAGCCACCAGCACCGAAGGAGACAGACCATTCGCCCAGTGTACTCACCGCTATTGCCCACCAATGGCGCAGTCTGCATACAGCATAGGCAAGTATTAACACTTTGAATCGAAAAACTGCCAAAAGCTATATTAAAAAAAGACAAGTTTTTAAAAATACATACAAAAGGTAAGTAATTTAGTTTTATGAGGCACCCACCAAAGTGCCGTCATTATTCTGATTTGGCTGAGGATTGCAGCAGACTAGCATTGGTCTGTAGATTAACATTTGAGATCCCAGCTCTAGAATGTATGTAATACCACCCAAATAAGTATTCAAGTCAACTTCCCATTCTCAACAAAAAAGACATAAATTACATGTTTGTTTTTCCTTTCTGTTAGAGTCCACGTATATTTCTGATACACTTTTAAGATTGGAAAACACATTCTAAAAGTCGACTCATCCACTTCAGGTACAAATGCGCACTTTTGAAAGGTGTCAGGTTTTTAATCAAACCCGCTGTAAAGCTCTGGGGTCCTGGGAAACTGGAAGAGTTCAGTCTGTGCCAGTAGTTACTATGTGATTATTTAGGGTGCTTGTGGGACTTTTGTGAAACTCTTTAGAGTATTATTATTCCATGTAATCCCACCACAAAAACCACATGAGTCAAGTGCTATCATCAAACCTATTACAGATAAGATGGATAGAAAAACTGTCCAAAACCACACTCCTCAGTGAGGAAGCCAGGATTTGAATCCAGGTAGCCTGACTGCAAAGACCACTAGACTCTTAACCACTATACTACAGCTGTCTTAGTAATTATGAAATAAACACAGAATAAAGTTTACCAATTTTACTTGGAAAATATGCTTATTCTGAGCTGGGAGAAGTCAGGCTGACTCTTGGGACTCAGTGTTGGACTCTGCCAACAGTTCCTCACTAACCAAAACTACTGAAAGGCTGGAGGCTAAACTTTTCACTGCCGTTGACTATATTACCTCACCTGAGATCCTTTTACATGAATGACGTTCATAAGTTGTATTTGTGTTTACTTTGCTGCTTTCATTAAAAATGTGTTTTCCAACAATCTCCTAATCATTTAGTTTCTCCACTCACTCTAAACTCTATCTCTGCGTTCTGGACTTGGCAAAAGGGTAAGTCTCTATCTTGATTGAAGTCTCCCAGACCCCAAGGTTTCCTGGAGGCTGTGCCCATTTCCCAGCCCATGCATGGCAGTTTTCCCTATCTAAGCTAAGAGGCCCTACCTACCTATTTGTCCAGTAACCACTAAGCCTGGAGTGCAGACAACCAATGCAGATCTGACCGGTCAATTAATCTGACAATTGGCTTCCTGACAACTTCTGACTGGCTATTTTAAGATAAATTCAGCAAGGGTAATAAGGGAAAAAAAGAAATACCAATTTTTTTGTTTATATATCAACAGTTTCAAACAATAAATATCAAGAGATTTGGAATATAATATGTTCTGCCACCCACATCAATGGTCTAGGGTAGGTTAAGACAGTGAACCATGATACTTAATTTCTTACATTAGTAATTTTCCAAATATTCTGTAGCAGCCAAACTCTTTTTCTTCTTTATATACTGTAAAAAACCCTAATATACAATACAGATAAGAATGAACCCTAACATACTACACAAATAAAAATGAACCCTACGATACTATACAGATAAAAGATAAACCCTAACATACTGTGCAGATAAAAATGGAATTAGTTAGGTGACAAGGGGGTAATGACAAGGAATCCTGATCTCTACTTATTGGGATTCCACTTCTTTCCCCATACACACTTCTGCAGGCCCCTCCAAAAACAAAACAAGACTTTTCAGAGCTGTTTGAAAACCATTAGAAAATATAATTATTCAAATTCTCAGCCTGGCTGGTGTGGCTCAGTGGATTGAGCACAGGCCTGTGAACCAGAGTTACTGGTTTGATTCCCAGTCAGGCAGGGCACACGCCTGGGCTGCAGGCCAGGTCCCCAGCAGGGGGTGCACAGAGGCAACCACACATTGATGCTTCCCTCCCTCTCTTTCTCCCTCCCTTCCCGTCTCTATAAAAATACATAAAATCTTTAAAAAAATTAAAATAAAATAAATTCTCAACCATAAATAATGATGACAGTGACTGCAGGGGGTTCTTTGAGCTTCTAGGATATACCTGTTTTCCATGTATTATTTCATTGACTTTTCAGAATGATGATAATCTCGGGTTTTTTTGTTTTTTTTTTAAAGATTTTATTTATTTATTTTTAGAGAGAGGAGAAAGGAAGGAGAAAGAGGAGGAGAGAAACATCAATGTGTGGTTGCCTCTCATGTGTCCCCCACCGGGGACCTGGCCTGCAACCCAGGCATGTGCCCTGACTGGGAATCAAACCGGCAACCCTTTGGTCCACAGGCCCGCACTCAATCCACTGAGCTACTCCAGCCAGGGCTGATGATCTCGTTTTAAATACTGAGGAAACTGAAACTTAGACCTAGTGTATTCAAAGATATAAAACTAGTAATAATGTTGTGAATCAAACCCAGGTTTTTCTGACTTTAAGGGTCCTACTTGTAACCATTGTGCATACAGTTTTTAAAGACAGTGAGTACAGTCGTCAGAATGAACTGGGGGTAACTCACTATGAATTTAATTGTCTATGCTGCATCTAACACAACACTGGACTCTGCTTTCCTCATACTATGAAGAGACCCCATGGAGACACAGCACACCCAGAGTCACAGCACTTCCTAGAAAGACACTGCAGCATTCATTCGACTAAAACGCCTGCCTCCTTACAGATAAGTGCATCTACGTAATTCTACAACAGGCTAATGTTGTCCAAGACTACAAATATGTCACTTTCCTCAAATTCTATCAGAGAAAAATTAGACACAGACTGTTATTTTAAAAAAAAACCGAAATCTATGTCGAGACAGAAAAGAAATTGAACTTTCACAATGTTGTTATATAAAAAGATAAATTTTCCTTTTAGTGATTAGTAGTTAATGGCTTCTATTTCAGCCATTTAAAAGAAAAAAGGCTTTTCTCCAAGAAAATCAGAATGGCTTCTGTTGCCTCCCTCACTTCTCACTATTCTTTTTTATCCTTGAGATGAACAGACAATTCCTAAGAAAGAGGGAAACGGAACACAGAATGGGCCAGGGACTACAGGAAAAAAGAAAGGTAGAGTTCAAGAGAAAAAGCAAATAGAACACAGATTTTGAGGTCTATTGAAAGGAAATTTGCCTTTTGGTTAACTCATCATATCTGAAATAAAATATACAAGAGAAAATACTTACAAATATATCAAAATAAGAGGAGTAGAAGTCATAGTGTACCACCTCCTTTTCTAACGTGTTCTCAATGCCTCCATTCACCTGGGAAGAGGAAAAAGTAAAAACGAAAAGAGGTTTACATGTAAAAGTGATACAAGAAACATACAAGTAACGTTTCATATGCACTTTTCTGCCTATCTTCTCGGAATCCAGAAATGCTAAAATATAGAACCCTCATACTTCTAAATAGAAAAATGCTGAATCATATTCCCCTCTTAATTCTGAATTCATTCAACAAATGTAAATGTATAATGAAAAACAATGTATTTTTTGTAGTTCATATTTTGGCAAACTAAAATTTTAAATTAAAAAAAGCCCTCAAACTTTACCCTAGAAGAGAAAAAAACTTAGACCAGACTTAAAATCCTAGAAATATGTACTTTAAAAGACAATTCACATTTCTCTAGGGCTTCCCTCACTTTCTAATCACTCTCCACTGTTTTAGGTCTTGGAAGTAGATTTGACAGAACTTACTTTTAGACTGGCTATTGGGTGTGAGAAATACAAGACAAGCTACTCAATCAAGAACGAGACTACATTTGTGGCCTGAGTGTCTGCGTATAGTTTACTGATGGAGAAGAAAGGGAAAGGAAGGAGTGGGTATATGTTGGGGGAGACCATGTTAAGTTTAACATGGAGCTGCATGGCAGGTAGGTCACGATATAGCAAGGCACTACCTTCTGGGACATCTCAAAACCATGTCTCTAGGCTTCTCTAGAACCTATAAGAGTTTACCATTACAGCAAGTCCAACATTTCTACATAGGAAAGAACTTCCATAGTCTAGAACCAGCTTACCTATGCAAGTACATTTTTCTACAGGCATTTTCTGTAGACACTTTCTAGCTAGGCTAATATTTTCTCTTCCTCTGTCCCTGTCTCCTCCAACACACACACGCACACACACACAAGCATAAGCACACACTCCTGCCTCAGTGCTTCTGCTCACCTTGATCTCCAAACCCTTCCCCTATTGTTTCCACACTAATTCCAGTTCCTTCTTCTACCCCAAATTCCACCCATCCTTCCACATCCAGTTCACCTACTCCTTCTTCACCTACTCCTCAGATAATTCCAACTCACTGACTTTCCCCTAATCTGAATTTCTGTTATCACTGGTCATCACAGTGTAACTACAGAACACAGTGGGTAATAAAATCGGAATCAGAAACTGGAGGGTAATAAGTACCTGAAACACAAATGTAACAATAGTGAGAGAATAATAACCAACATTTTCCTTCTCTTTCAAGGTAAAATTGATTTGTTAATAATAAATTACAGAACCTGTAATTGTGAAGAGTTTTAAAACTTCCAAAGGGCTGCTATACAGAATATATTTGCACTTGATCCTCACAGGAATTCACAAGGAAGGCAAGACAGATATTAAACCTAGAGAACTTAAATGGCTTGCCTTTTAAGGCCACAGAACTGGTCGACTGATTGTTCTTGGCCAAATTAGAAGCATTCTGACACTTTCTAGTACACCAGTTAGAAAATAATAAAACAAGCAAAGGCCTTTTTTGAACCATAATCTCAATCAAAGTGTCAAAAGCTGGGAAAAAAAACAACTTCCTTTCTGTTGCTTTTTGGATCCCTATCCTTATCAGTCTGAAGAGCCCGAGGGAGAAGAGTTTGGAGAGAAAATACAGTCCTCAGGGAACTCAAGACTTGGTGAATTCCAGATCCAATTCGGACAACCAGTTCACTCAGGGGTGCACTAGGTGGCCCTACACAGAATCAGAACCATCCCTTCAACTGGCCCAAAACATCAGCTGCCCTAAGGCCTTGCGGAGGAAAATGAACCACAGTGTACAAGGCTTCTCTAGGCTCACCAGCTCCTGCACTCCAGGCTGGGTCAGTGCCCGTGGATGCCCTGGGGCAAGGAGAAGTGGCTAAGCGGAAGTCATATATAAAGCAAAGTATTCTTTTACTGTTGATTGCGTAGAACAGTTCAGTACCCATATGCTTCTGAAGGCCCAAGTACCCGTTATCCTTTCTTTCTTTTTTTAAAGACCAACACTAGAGGCAGTATAAGATATGTGTACCTCCTCAGCTAAACTTTATATCTCATGTAGCTTTTTGTGGAACTCACAACACCTGAATCAGCAGCCTTTACCCTGGTACTCAGTTAATGTATAGAAAAACAAACTGACAGTAACCAGAGAGGAGGGAGGAGGGAAATAACGGGGGAAAGAAAAAGAAAGTTCGTCAAGGAACATGTATAAAGGACCTGTGGACAAAGCCAAAGGTGGGTGGGATTGAGGATGAAAGGTGGGGGTGGGTGGGGTGGAGGAGAGTGGTGGGGGGAAATGGAGACAACTGTACTTGAACAACAATAAAAAAATAATTAAAAAATGAGTTTGAATGATTAGGGATTTACAGAGAAATAAAAGAAAATGGATGGTACAGTATGTAGTGAAAAATCCAAGTCAGAATTGACAATTCAAAACAAATAGAACTAGAAATTGAATGTTTTTTTTTAAAAAACTTATTTAAAAAGTCATGATGTACTATCTTAGAGACCATATACTTTGTGTGATCTTTTAATTTTATAACCGGGAAAACTAGAAGTCAATGGAAAAGTGGAGATAAAAACACATTTCTTAAATCTAGGCCTGGTGATTTTTCATTTATAAGACATTGCGTAGATGTAAACAGATCGCTTCTCATGAGCAAGACCAAGACATTGCGTAGATGTAAACAGATCGCTTCTCATGAGCAAGACCAAGTGCTTCACGTCTAGTTCCATTTTTTTGAAGCAATACAAAGAAGTGAGAAGTGAGATCCTATCATCACAGCTCTGTCCCATGCCCTCTGTCACTTAAAGGCATGTAGTGGTGTTAGTGGTAAACCAAAAAGTTCCTTGATTTTGTGCTGCCACCACCACTTTTCAGTGTGCTCCCCTAAAACTGCTATGCTGCCCTATCAAAAGATGCACTGCTTTTTCATCTCTCGTTAGACAGCTTTTAGTTTTGAGAATATATTACTCCTTAAATATACATTAACTTAAATATTTTCTTTAACATGTACATATGGAACACACAGTAAATGAGATATGAAATTACTGTGTCATATCACTGGTTTGTTTGTTTTAAACAAAAACAAGGCGTATCTACAGGGCTATATTAACAGAAGAAAACTCTGTGAACAGAAACTGTAAGCAGATTCATGCTGTGTATTATTGTGATTCTGAAATAAATCTTATTTTCTAATATAAGTACCTGCTTTCACTAAGAGTTTTGTTTCTCTATTAGGATAAAATTCAATGAGTCCAATAACCTAATTTATAAGAGTCTATAGTCTAAAACTAAACTTGAGGTTATGAATCAGAATGTTGAAGTTTAGATGAAGGTGTTGACTATATAAAAAGGCAAAATCAAAAAATCATTTCAAACAAGAATCTCAGCATCTTTTCATATTTTTTCTATTGTAATAAATTTCTTATAAAGCACCTAGCACCATGCCTAGCAAAGAGTAACCTCTTAAAAAAAGCCAACAGCCAATAATTATTACCACCTAGACATAGCAAATATGTCTTGGAAATAAATGAACTATTGAAAATAAAGAGAGCAGACCACTTTTGCCTGGGAGAAAAGCATTTTGGAAGAGTTACCCTATTATTGTTGGTAAGAAAGGTAAACAGAAAACCAAGGCTTTTGGAGAAAACATATTATTTTGGATTAAATAAAATGCATTAAGATAAACTTCACCTGTTTACTTTTATTTTTATTAAATAAATGTAGCAACTAGACAACATAAAACAACACATGAAGTTTGCATTATATTTCTACTGGACAGTACTGGTCTAGACCAGTGATTTCCAACTGGTGCGCCACAAGAATTTTTAAACCATGCAGTCAGTACCTGACTATTTAGTCAGGGGCACTGACCGACCTCTTTTCCCTTAGATTGTCAAATTAAAAAATGACAACAGCCAACACAACAATAGTCATCTGGTGTGAATGAACCAAAATTATACCTATTTTTTGGCAGATCAGCAAAACATTATTTTTTGGTTTGCTGTAAAAATTCAGTAATTAGTTTATGTGTGTCATGAAATGAAAAAGGTTGAAAATCACTGGTTTAGACAATTATTTAACAATATAACTGTGTAAACCTGACAAAATATAGACAAACCTCCAAATGGTTCTGGAGCATTTTTGATAAAATATAAATTAATAATCTGTTTGCAAAAAGGTAGAGTAAAAACATGCAAATTCTAAAGTATGGGAATTAGAAAGTAGATGCAACATCTAGAACATATTCCAGAAGCATGCTACATTTTTCTGGAGGAAGGATCAGAAACCTTTTTCTGAAAAGGGCCAGGGAATAAGCATTTTTGCCTTTGTGGGACATAGGGACTCTGTCACAACTACTCAACTCAATCACTCAGCATAAAAGCCAGCCATAGACAATATGGGTGTGTTCCAACAAAACTTTATTTATAAAAGCAGTCCAGCTGCATTTCACCTCCAGGCTGTAGTGTGCCAACTCTTTGTTATAGAGGAAAACACCATGAATTCAAATTTCAAAATTCCAGACAAAATGAGTTCTAAATTAACTAGGTTTGGTTTAAAGAAAAACAAAGAAACAAATGTCCAACTCAGCTGGAGAAGACCAATGTTGCCTCAATTGGGAAAAAAATGGAATTCACTAACTGAGACAGAAATAATGAAATAAATAAGAGCTCTGGCACGTGTGGCTCAGTTGGTTGGAGCATTGTCCCACAGACCAAAGGGTCATGTGTTCAATTCCCAGTCAGGGCACATAACCAGGTTGTGGGTTCAATCCCTGGTTGTCACGTGTATAAGAAAGTGGCAAATCGATCGACGTCCCTCCTTCCCTCTATTTATAAAAACAATGAAAAAAATGTCCTCAGATGAGGATTAAATACGTAAGAAAATTATGTTTTGTCTCTGGAAACAATTCTTATATAGTCATGGGGGAAAAAACACTTACATTTAACTCTATTATCCACAGTAATGTTACAAATAAGAGGTCAAAGGTGACAAACAAACAGAAAGTCCTCCTGACATCAGATATGCTTTTTTTCCCCCTTCCTTCATAGGACTCAATCCTGGCCATGAGCTGTGTAGGGTTGATGGAGTGGACATCGCGCAAAGAAGCATGAGAGGTCTGGCTCCCCGTGAGAGCACTCTCCATGTCTTCTGGCAGGGCGTTCATTCTGGAGAGGAGTTACAAGAGCCTTTTTCCAACTTCACCATCCCTAGAGAAAAGAAATCTTTAGAGAATAAAAGAGACACCATGTTAAATCAGAGCTCACCTAACACCACTGCATTACCCTTGACCACCAGGTAACTGCATCAGAGAGTTTTTTCACTGAAGACAGACAGAAAGTAAAATGAGAAGCAATTCTTTTTTAAAAAAATTTTGTTATTGCTGTTCAATTACAGTTGTTCCCATTTTTCCATTACTCTCCGCTGCCTTACCCACCACCTATTCTTAATATTAAGAGGGGAGTTAAAGGGGAAAAACAGGACAACTGCAATAGCATAATCAATAAAATATATGTAAGAAGCAAGAATTAATACTACAAAGTAGCTATATTTAAAAGAATGACAATAGAGAAGAATGCAAACTTACAGCAGTAAAGGATAAAGACAGGATGTTAACCACAACACAAAGGTGGCCTGATAACCTGGCGGCCTCCTGCTGAACAAGCCAAGCCAATTCTCTTGCTGTGCCAAGGAGAAAATCTCTACAATTCTGTGTCCCCAGGGACTAGGAAAACATTAACTGAATTGCTTCCCAGAGAGCATGTAGCCAGTATGTGTAAACCAGCTATAAAACTTTGTGTCCTAAAGAGAAATTGCTTTCCACCACAGGTATCTAATACACCAAATTAGCATTTCCCCATCACCTCTTAGTGAATACACATTTCCGAGCCTCTCCTTAGGAAAGAAGCATGCACACTGCAAAAAGTTCAGCAACACGCAAATGGCCCGCGGATAATTACAGTAGTTACACTCCTACATGGAGATGCAGAACCTCCTCCCCACAAGGCCAAGCTGTACTTCTATAGTAAAAGACTTAGTAATCTAAATGATATGATCTCCTCATGGGTGAGGCAAAATCATCAAATGAAGGTATGCTGATTGGTATTTTTCTTTGCCAAACATTCCAGTTTCCCTCCCTATAGTACCTCTCCCTGTGGAAAGATTATATTATATACCTTTGGCTCTACTGAATGCATGTGCCTTTCTTTGGCCAATGTAACATGGGCAGGAGTTTGTGTGTCACTTGAGTCCAGACCTTATGAACAAGAGCACACAGTTCATCAGGCTCTTTTCTTTTTGCCACAATAACTAGCAATGTCCAGAAAGAAGAACTTAAGAACATTTTCAAGATGGGTAAAACAAAACTTCAGAACACTGCTGGAATTTCCCTAAAGTAGTATGATCCCATTTGGTACTATTCACAGTCCAGAACTCTGTCTCTTTACACTTGACCCTCCTTTCTCTCCCTTCCCACACTCAGAAGCAAAAGTCCCTTCCATATTTTCATACAATGTGGTGATAAAATAACATGACATTTTGAAAGCAATTTGATATATGAACTCAAATACTTTAAAATATTCATACTTCTCAATCTAGTAACCCTCTTTTGGAAATCTAAAGGAAATTAAATGTAGACCTTTTAGGCAAAATTTGATCTGTAATTAGAGGTGGGGTTAGTGATTATCTCTGAGACAGAAGGAGGAAAGAGTGACTAGAGGCACAAGCTTGGTCAAGTTCTAATTCCTGGCCTGAGTATGCTACAGTGGCTGTGCTCACTTAGTAAAAACTTACTGACATAAGCAGTGGCTTCAGTGGTGTGTTGACCTGTGAAAAATTCAAATGCTGTACACTTATGTACATGTACACACATATGAATTGTATACGTGTTCTCTTTCAATAAAAATCTCTATCAAAAAAGACTTTATCATATCTATAATAACCCATTTAGAAAACAACCTAAATATCTAACAGGGGAATAATTAGATAAGTCATGGTATACTTATAAGTCATTAAAATATACTTATAAAACATTTATAATAACATGAAAAATATATTATAATGGTAACTAGATTAAAATCTGGACACTAAGTGGAATACACACATATACATAGTATGTTCACAACTCT
>VMDR010022423.1:0-16212 GCA_007922815.1 Macrotus californicus | reverse complement strand
TGTGCAGGGTGGAGGGGAGGGGGGGAAAGATGGGACAACTGTAATAGCATAATCAATAAAATATATTTTAAAAAAAGTTTGAACAGCCCTGACCAGTGTGGCTCAGTTGGTTGGAGTGTCATCCCTGTACACCTAAAGGTCATGGGTTCGATTCCTGGTCAGAGCACATACCTAGCTGTGGGTTTGATTCCCGGTCAGGGCACATACGGGAGGGAACTGATCGATGTTTCTTTCTCCTCTCTCTCTTCCGTCCTCTCTCTCTAAAAGCAATGAAAAAATGTCCTAGGGTGAGGATTAAAAAAATAAGCTTGAACATAAAAACAGTGAACTACTGCTGTATGTATACTGTTGCACATCACACTCTTTAAAAACAGAGTGGAGATTCTTTACAAGGACATATAAAACTGTTAAAAAATGGGTCATGCATTTCCCCATAAAGTGAGTCTTAATAAATTGATAGGATCAAAGCATAAAATAATTACAAATATTATTGAATATATATTTATAATATACAATATATATTTGTAATATTGTTAATATATATATGCAGCATGTACATGAACTTCTATTATGGGGAAATCTCTAAGATATATTGCTAAGAGAATAAAATATATACAATATTTGCTTATATTAAAGAATGGAAGGGTCACAGCCAATGAAGATGGTTTTCTATACAGAGAGGAAGGCCACAGCATGACTCAGACAGAACGGAAGCTCTTCTTTGTACTTTATTTTGTACTTTTTATTGTGAGGTCATCAAACATTTTACATAATGTGCAACAAAATTAAATTAAAAAATTTAAATCCATAAATATTAGAAACAAACAAATCTAACTTTGTATTCAACTTTTAGCCTCATTACAAAAAAAAGGGGTCCCGTTTGACTACCACATTTTCTCCTGACGATAGATCTTAGTGGCTATGCTTACGGGATAGAGTGAAGTGGCCCTGATCTGAAGGCGAGGGTCTGTCGGTGTCCTTCTCCTACATGAAGTGGCTGCACAGAGCACCGGAAAAAAAAAAAAAGGGAAAAATACTTTTTGTTCTCCTACTTATACGATAAAGTATATGGTTTGAAAAAATTTTTGTAAACTTCTTTTTATTTATTTCTTTTTAAAATATATTTTATTGATAATGCTATTACAGTTGTCCCATTTCCCCTCTTTATTTCCCACCACCCTGCACACCCCCTCCCACCTGCATTCCACCCCCTCCCCCCACCCCCGCCCCTGGCTTAGTTCATGTCCATGGGTTGTACATATAACTTCATTGGCTTCTAATTTCCTATACTGTTCTTAAACTCCTCCTGTTTATTTTCTACCTATCCCTCTATGCTACTTATTCCCTGTGCCTTTTCCCCCATTCTCCCTGCTCCCCTTCCCCACTGATAACCCTCCATGTGATCTCCATTATCTGTGATTCTGTTCCTGTTCTAGTTTACTTAGAATGCTTTAGTTTGCTTAGTTCATTTTTGTTTTTGTTTAGGTTCAGTTGTTGATAGTTGTGAGTTTGTTGTCATTTTACTATTCATATTTTTATTATCTTCTATTTCTTAGATAAGTTCGTTTAACATTTTATATAATAAGTGCTTGGTGATGGTGAACTCCTTTAACTTGACTTTATCTGGGAAGCACTTTACCTGGCCTTCCATTCTAAATGATAGCTTTGCTGGATAGAGTCATTTTGGATATAGTTCCTTGCCTTTCATGACTTGGAATACTTCTTTCCAGCCCCTTCTTGCCTGCAAGATTTCTTCTGAGAAATGAACTGATAGCCTTATGGGCACTCCTTTGTAGGTAACTGTCTCCTTTTCTCTGGCTGCTTTTAAGATTCTCTCCTTCTCTTTCATTTTGGGTAATGTAATTATGATGTGCCTTGGTGTGTGCTTCCTTGGGTCCAACTTCTTTGGGACCCTATGAGCTTCCTGGACTTTCCTGGAAGTCTATTTCCTTTGCCAGATTGGGGAAGTTCTCCTTTATTATTTTTTCAAACAAGTTTTTAATTTCTTGCTCTTCCTCTTCTCCTTCCAGCAACCCTATGATTCAGATGTTGGAATGTTTAAGGTTGTCCTGGAGGTTCCTAAGCCTCTCCTCATTTTTTTTTTGAATTTTTGTTTCTTCATTCTGTTCTGGTTGAATCTTGATTTCTTCCTTCTGGTCCAAATCATTGATTTGAGACCCAGTTTCCTTCCCATCACTTTTGGTTCCCTGTACATTTTCCTTTATTTCCCTTTGGGCTTCATTTTTTTCTCTATTTTGTGACCACACTCAACCATTTCTGTGAGCATCCTGATTACCAGTATTTTGAACTGTGCATCTGATAGGTTGGCTATCTCTTTGTCACTTAGTTGTATTTTTTCTGGAGCTCTGATCTGTTCTTTCATTTGGGCCTTTTTTTATTTCGTCTGGGCATGCCTGTAATGTAGAAAGGGGTGGAGCCGTAGGTATTCTCCCAGCAGGGGCAACACTCTTTGCTGCATTGTGACACTGTATGTGGGGGAGGGGTCCCAGAGGGAACAATGCCACTTGTTCAGCTCTCAAATGGCTTTCAGTCACTTCCTCCACTATGCACAAGCAAATTGGGCCCTTCTGGTGCTGATTCCTGGGTGGGGGGGCTTGTGTACATTCTAGGACCCCGTGGGTCTCTCCAATGAACTCTCCTGTGAGGCTCGGAGTTTCTCCCACCACCTCAACCCCCACAGACTTTTTTAGTCAGAGATTTTGAGGGTTTCCCCCCCCACACTGGAACCCTGCATTGCGAGGTCTGTCTCACTCCCCAGTGGTTTCTCCCAGTTTATCTGCACGCAAATGTGGGACTGCCTGCTCACCAGCTGCTGCCTGGCAGGGTCCACCAGCTGCTACCTTGCCACCCAGATGCCCATCCTCACATCTCCTACAGGTCTGGGTGTTTCTTCTTTAACTCCTTTGTTGTCAGGTTTCCATACAATTTGATTTTCTGTCAGTTCTGTTTGTTTTTTGTTTTAAAATTTGTTGTTGTCCTTTTGGTTGTGTGAGGAGGCAGAATGTATCTACCTATGCTTCCATCTTGGCCAGAAGTCTGAAATTATTTTCTTTAGGAGTGACGTTTCCCTCCACTATCCTATCAAAAATCAGTTGTTATGATAGTTAATTTCTTGTGTCAATTTCCTTGGGTCACAGAATGCCCAGATATGTGTATGTACCACAGCTTCTTTATCACTCATCTATTGATGGAAGCCTAGGTTACTTCCATATGTTGGCTATTGTAAATAATGCTGCAGTGAACATAGGGGTGCATATATCTTTTTGAATTAGTGTTGTTCTTTCTTTCTTTCTTTCTCTCTCTCTCTCTCTCTCTCTCTCTCTCTCGATACCCAGAAGTAGAATTGCTGGGTCATATGGTAGTTCTATTTTTAATGTTTTACTATTTTGCATAGTGGCTCCACTAACCTACAATTCCACCAAAAGTGCACAAGGGTTTCCCTTTGTCCACATCCTCACCAGCACCTGTTGTTTGTTGATTTATTGATAACAGCCATCTAACAGGTGTAAAATGATACCCTGCGTTTTTTATTTGCATTTCCCTGATGATTAGTAGCAACTATTTATATGAGTGCACATACCAGGTTTGGATGACAATGTGAAACAAAATGAACTCTGATGCATTAGGAGTAGGAGTGACAGCTGCTCAATCACTTTGACAATCAGGAGTCACCTGGTAAATGGTCTATGATGCATTTATTCCTCTGCTAGGTGCTCACTCTAACATGATTCCTACTTTCACAAGGAGACTTGCCCAGAGGCACTCATTGAATTCTTATTTGTAATTGCAGGAAGTTGGAGAGCTTATGTTTAAACAATGTGATGCATGGCAGCTATATTTTAAGTGATTTCCAACCATCAGCACTTGCATGAATGAATCTCCCAGGCAAGAAGCTGAGTGCAAAAAAGAAAAGTCAAAAGAACATTTTCAGTGTGATTCTTTGAATCTAATGCTCAGAAGAGATACACACATATATGAAGATATTTAAGATACAATTAGAAAAATCTCAAGGAATGGATGAAAATGACATGGAGGCTGCTGCCACTGTCAGGGGACAGCAGGAGGACGCCTGGGGTCTGAGGGCTGATGTGCATTTCCTGCCTGTGTGGTGATCACAGATTATTCTGTTTAATTTTCAAACATGTAAATATTGGTAGGATATATATTATGTTGTGTGTGCAGTATATTTCATAATAAGAATTAAAATAATTTTAAAAGTGTCAAAGTCAGCATAAAGTCAGCAAGGAGAGCTGGCTATGTTGTCCTACTGCGTCCTGTTAATGAGTACAGTATTGTTGCCCCGCTCCCCACTCACTTGCAACCACGGGCATGCTTCTGGTAAGCAGACGGTCTGTGCGGCGTGTTCAAGGAGTAACCCGATATGGCAGATGCTCAGCAACTCTTGTATCAGGTTGGTCAAAAAGTTTCTTTGGCTTTTTCCATATGATGGCTTCAGTAGCGTTTAGTTGTCTGTAACTTCATTCGAAACAATTTTGTTAGATTGTATTGTGACAGCTGTCATATCAGCATGCTTTTTCTAAAACTTATTAAGTTGGTGGATTTTTGTGTAGCCATTTTAATGTTGAAGATGGAAGAAAATATGCAACATTTTTGGCATATTATGCTTTATTATTTCAAGAAAGGTAAAAACACAACTGAAACTGAAAAAAGATTTATGCAGTGTGTGGAAAAATGTTAGGAAAAAATAGCTTCAAACTACCATAGTAAAAAACACGTGTTACAGATGAAATTTATGTTGTAGATAAGGAGCATTTCACTATACACACACAGCATGCACACACGCACACACAGACACACTGACTTCAAACTGAATGGAATAGAAGGATAACTTCTATTCCAAAATAATGATTAAACCCCGATAATTATGAAACAGACATGAAGGTGAAAGGAGTAAAGTGGATGTAAAATAACAAAATCAGAAGTCATGGAAACAAAGCACATTCACTGGACTAAAAAATAAATAAAATAAATGAAGGGGGAGGGGTGAGTGAAGGTGGAGGAAGGTATGGGGGGAAAATGCAATAAAAATGAACTACTAGAAAAATAAAATAAATGAAATGAAATGCAGTATAGAATCAACATAGTCAAAGAACACTTAGATTATCAGAATATGATAATGAGGCATTGCCTCAGGATGTGATGGAGAAAAGGAGATTCGAACCCTGAGCAGCCGCCACACGGGGAGATCGAGGAGCCCTCGCGAGCGAGCGCAGCAGCTGTGTGCGTGCAAGCCTTAGCGCAGTGGTGCACAAAGACTCGCCACCACGTGGTGTGTCAGGAAGGTGTATGCTTTTCTGAATGATAATCAATGAAATATTCACGGTGTCAGTACATCTGTTATCTAATGATAAACACCATGCTATTATTATCTCAGACATATGGCGTTGGAATGCTGCCTTAAATCAGCACGAAGAAGAAATGGGGGTGCGGAGGCCACGGGAGGCCCGAGCCGCGTTCCCATCCAGAAGACATGTGTAACCAGCTGGGGAGGTGAGACTCTTCGTGGACAATGACAAAAACGATCTGGAGCCAGAGCACAGTCCTCGAAGTCGCCAGCAAGGAGAGCTTTCCTCACTCTCCACCTTCTCCAGAATGACCAGCCCTTCTCCGCCCAGGAGGGCCGGACCGCAGTGGTCTGGGGGCGATAAGGCAGCTCGGTCTGTGCTGTGGTTGTGCTTTTCACTGATGTGCCTGGATGTTTTACCAGACCAGTGCTGTTTATTGGTTTTTGTTTTCGAATATTCCTGCCCCAGGTCTTGGGCTTAATGAATAAGCAAAAGGTATGTGCAAACCTTAAACAATCAGCTTCTTGTGGGTGATGTGTATACCCAATAAAATGCCCAACTATATATTTACTTCATTTGCTATTTTACCAGAATGCTGTGACATAGTCAAAATATTAAAATAAAGCTAAGTTATTAATCTGGAATCCTACCATCCAGATATTGAAATAAATCAGAGAAAAGGGCCCGCCCATGGAGTGGTCAGCTGATTTCAATGGTCAGTCACTATATGCAAAAGAGCCCCGTGGAGCTTGAGCAGAGGGGCTGCGTGGGCCACAGCCAGCATGGGGACCTCACTTTGCTGTCCTGCGGCTACAAAGTGCGGAGCGCACTGTGGACACAGACGCGGGGCAGTCAGGGCCCGGCAAACCGTCTCAGCGCCGAGTGTGAGAACTGCTCCCAGGAGAAATTTCACACTTTCTCTCAAAGTTTCTCTTTGATTTCACTGTTGCCAATTTCCCTTCGAGCCAAACCCAAGGGATGTTTTAACAAGTTCTTTTCCTGGGCTCCAAATGACAGAAGCAAGGGCTTCTAATTTCCTCTGTTTAATTGTAAGTTTTTAATTGCCATGTCGCAGCTCTCTAACAAGTCCCCTGGTACTTCCAGAGCAGGGATTCAACTGGCAACGTTCCTGGCTTCAAGAAGTTGCTAAGTAAAGAAAAGAGTTGCTTTCAATTTTTTTTCATGCTGTGAGAGACAATTTAATCACTGCTCAGGCCCCCATCCTGCCCCTGTCGTAATAAACGACCTCGCTGGGAGGTCAGGTGATCACCAAATGGGAAACATCAAACCACAGCTAGGGAACTGTCTACCACAGTTTTCACAGAACAAAGCAATCGTACTTTGTGTTCTAATTATTGGATAGTTCTGATGTTTTATTCTTTGTTCTCAAATAAAAGTTTCCTGTTTTTTTAAAATATATCATCTAAGTCACCTTTGAAAAACAGCATTTTATATAGATAGATGATATATACATATATATATATATATACGCACATATTTCCATTAATAGACAAGCCTCAGGAGAAAACGTACTAATATTTATCCTAACAACCAGCACTATAAAATCAATTGTCATACCACATACCACCTCAAAAAAAACAAAGATGAGTTACTAGACAAAAATACTCAATTAACTGATCACTGGTCATATCGTGAGTGCAGCTGGGGTCAACAACCGGCGGGGAGCACACGTGAGAAGTTGCGGATGCGCCATACCTCTGTGACAGCCACAGCACAAAGGTTCCCCCGGGACACCGACAGCTGACCTGGGGCTTGCTAAGTTTTCACGCTTCTTTTATAGCCACTATCGTTGTTTTTCTCCTTAGTTTATTTTTTAAATATATTTAACAGTCTCCTTTCTTCTCAAGAATCAACCAAGAGTCATTGGTGCCGATGTAACACCAACAGGATCCCCCAATTGGGAGTGAGGTGAAGGGGGAGACTTCAGTCAGTGAAATTAGCTCAGTTTTGACAGAACATGGCTGTGGAACATCGTGGCTGTGCGGCAGCCCGGGGGCAAGGTGGCCCTGGTGTCCCAGCGCGGCTCTGCACAGCTCCAGCAACACAGCTCGGCTCCACGGCGGTCCCGGCCTGTGAGACCGCTTCCACGTAACCGCTCCCCCTGGGCAGACACAGTCTTAAGTAGAAACCAAAAGTCCACCCCAGATACAGAGGGGAGCCAACTTATGTATAGACAGGTCCCTGTCCCCGGTCCCTGGTCCCTGATTGGTCTGTCCTCATGCATATGAAGAGGCCAAATGCTCACGTTTTGATTGACCCAAGAAGCACTGTCCTGATTGGTCAGAATGGAGTCACTCTGATTGGTTAGTGAAAATGAAGATGAAGATATAGCTGCACAGCTCTGATTGCATAGGGCAGGTCTTCAGGCCATTGGTTAATTTACTGTCCTAGGAGCTCCTTTAAAAGGGTCTGCTCAGGTGGCAGAAACAGTGCCAGTGGCAGGCAGATCCGTGCGGCTTCTCTCTGAAGCATGGTGTGCACGAGAGCCCTGCTGGGCAGCAGCTGCCAGGCCGTTTCTAAACCCGGCCTGATCAACCACAAGGAGTCCTTGGTAGGTATTTCCTCCTTGGGTGGACACAAGATATATGATATATATATATATATATATATATATATATATATATATATATAAAATATGAGACTTTATATATATATATATATATGAAGTCTCATAGTTTTTCAAAGATTTTATGTATAATGTAAATTTAATTGGATATATTATTGGGCATAGAAGCACATTATTCAACTCTTTCTTTACAAGAAGTTATTTGATGGTTTAAAGTTTACACAAAGTTTCACTTGTTCAGTCCAAGGACCAGGGCTAGGAGATTTAAAAAATAAACCCATAAATGTTATCAATTTGGTTGAGATATTTATATCTGCATCTATATCTGTAATCAACATACATATAGTTTGGGGGATATATGTATCTTCATATAAATGTACATGGGTCCATATATATTCAGAAGTAAAACTATTCCTTACATAGCGTTAGTGCTGTCCACCATGTTTTGACATTTTTAACTGCAATTTGATATCTCGCACTTTCGCTGTCTTTTAGGTGCATTGCAGCGACCGCAGTTCTGAGATCTGCTTCCATGGCATGTTCCTTATATTTTTTACTTAGAAAATGTGATATTGGTACTGCAACCAAATCTCTTGTGTGTCTCCTCCTGGTCCAAGACACCCCTGGAAGCAGACATTACTCAGACTCCATCAGGAATAAAGAAGACAGATCCGAAACAGCCGTTATGAGGACAGACAGAAAGGCCAAAGGTGGCCTTCCTTGCTGCGCACCATTTGCAATTATTTAGAATGAGATATCCAGGAATGTAAGTTTATATTATTGAATATTTATTTGTATATTTATATATCAAAAAGTTTTACACAACTTCATATTTATAAATGTATACAATACATTTATGTTGCATTTGTATGAGTTTAAGTTCATATTGAGAACTATGCTCACATGACACAGGGTGGGGTTTAGTGATAATGTGTGTGTTCCTGTAGACCAATTCTCACAGAAGATTGATGTACCTGGGACCCTTGAAGGCCCCTATGAAGCCCGACTGAGGGCATGTGAGGGTGGAGAAGGGCCTGGAAACCAGGGGAAATGAGAAAAAGAGGCAAATGGGCGAATTCCTGATTACTTATTAAATCTTGTGGTATCACATTTTCCCAAGATGGCTGCAGAGTAAGTGGAAGCTGCGCCCACTTGCTCCCACCCCCAAACTGGATTTACAGCTAAATTATGGCACAATCAACCTGAACAACCAACTGAAGGCTACATTGATATGAAATATTATAATCAAAGCGTACAGAAGAAACTGCATAGAGACTGGTAAGGACAGAGACACAGGAAGGGGCACAGTGGCCGCCGAGAAGCTGGAGGCACATCGCAGCTGCAGGACTCCTTCCCTGGGAGCATGGGGTCTCAGCACCACACAGGGAGCCCCAGCCAGAGCTACAGAGGTGGGAAGAGGAGTCCACGTACCACCGGTGGTGGGACTCAGTGGGCATTCAGCCTGGGAGACTCGGAACACGCCCTCCCAGGGAGGGGCACTCCTGTTGTGCAGCACCAGCCCGGGAGTCCACAGTCCGGACTCCAACAGCTGGCGAGGCCACGCTGCCGTACTCGGATCTTGTGCAGGGCGTTGCTGGCCACACCCAGCAGTGACTTTAATGGGACCTCTCTTTTGGGGGAAGCTTTTGGTGGAAACCCAGACAGTGACTAAACTGTGTGGCTTAGGAAACTGGATTGATTCTCCTCCACCTTGAGTCCCCTCACCTCTTGAGCCACTCTGCCTGCCCTGTCCTCTCAGAGTGGAGGTGCAAGGTTGCTGTGCAGGGCAGGGACTGCTGGGTTTGGCAGTGTGCTGGGGAGCAGCACAGAACTTGGATACTTGGACTGTGTCTCCTGGGGTGGCATCTGTTGGGGAGCCCAAGTTCAGGGCTGTGTGGCTACCTTGCATGGAGGCAAATCCAATCTCCCCTGAGAGTCAGCCCAAACTACCCTGGGAAGGGAAAGAAGTGCCTGCCTCCCCCTCCTATAGGTTTGCAGGCACCACCCCCAATGGGAGACTGTTTACATCTGCCCTGCCAAGTTCCAGGTACTCATGCTGAGCTTGGTCTCTTCCTGTAGGGCAAGCTGCCATTATCCCCAAGAGACTTTTTTGATCTATTCCCCTGAGCCCAGGGTGGCTGAGCTTGCTCCTGAAAAGGGGACAGCTGGCTTTCTCCAACCTGAATCTGCAGAAGCCTCCCCCTGGAGTTGGAGACTCTGGCAGAGACGAAGGGGTTTGGCTTTGAAGTGGGGGCTACTTTCCCCTCATTCAGTGCCCGACTGATTGTGTGACCCCCAACAAGGGGACCCATTAGCCCTATCTCAACTAGCCTGGGCTCAACCTACAGTCTCTCATCAAAAAGCTCAGGAGAAAAACCAGGTAACCTCAGGGGGCATCAGAGTAGCTGCAGGTGGAGGTAGACATCAGGAAGCCTTGGTCCTTTTAAAGAGCTGCCTACAGCTGTAAGCTGGAAGAAATTGACTCTTACATAGATTGGCCCTTCACACACACTGCACAGGTCCAACAGACACAGACACCACAGTGAACACATGGTAACTACAGACACGTAGCCCAAGGCCAGTTACACACAACATCAGACAGTGACCTAACCTGAACCCCACCCAAGTGGACCTAGAACCAAGAAAACCACTGGTGGGCTTTAGACTACACCAGACCTTGACCAGACTAGCCACACAACCAGCACACCAAAGAGAGATTCTGCCAGGGCAGTCCTGGCACAGTGTCTTATACACAGTGACCAAGGTTTACCCCTATAGTGACCCAGCCTGAAGTGTTGACTCCATTCATGAAAAGACCAACAGCATTCAAGACTCAATTACAGCAGGGGGGGTGCACGTAACCCACAAGAAACATTCCTGAAGCACAGAACTCAGGTGATCTGGAGGATTGTGCCACTAAACCCAACAAGATACCTTCATAATAAAACCATCATAGAAAGTTTGGGAGTTATAGCAGATCTACCTCACAGAGAGAGATAAAATGGGAAGACAAAGAAAAGTATTCCAAACAAAAGAACAAAAGAAACACCTAGAAAAAGAATGAAAAGAAATGGATAAAATGGAAGCAACCAAAATACCAGATGCAGAGTTTAAAACAATGGTTATAAGGATGCTCAAGGACCTTAAGAGAAGAATGGATGATCTCAGTGAGAACTTAACAAATGGAGAGTAAGCGTTAAAATGATACAGAAGCCCTGATTGGTGTGGCTCAATGGATTGGCTGTCATCCCCCAAGTGGAGGGGTCACCAGTTTGGTTTCCTGTAGCAGCACATGTCTGGATTGCAGGCAGGGTCCTGCACATCCATGTTTCTTTTCCTCTCTCTAAAAATAAATAAAGTCTTTAAAAAGAATATAGAAAACATAAAAAAGAAAGAGTAAAAAATGAAGAATATGATACCTGAAATAAAGAATACACTAGAAGGAATCAACAGCAGGTTAGATGAAGCAGAGGATCAAATCAGCAAATTAAAGGACATGATAACAGTGGCCACCAAAGGAGGGCATGGAAAAGAAAAGAGAATTAAGAGAAACAAGTAAAGTCTAAGGGACTTCTGGGAAACATCAAGCATAACAATATCAGCATCATAAGGTGCCAGACAGAGAAGAGAGTGACCGTGGGATAGAGAACCTGTTTGAAGAAATAATAGCAGAAAACTTTTCTAACTTGGTGAAGGAAAAAGTCACACAAATTCAGGAAGCATAGAGTCCCAATCAAGATGAACCCAAAGAGACCCACATGAAGACATATGATAATCAAAATGGCAAAAGTTAAAGAGAATCTTAAAGGCAGCAAGAGAGAGAAAGTTGGTTACTTGCAAGGGAATTCCCATAAGGCTGTCAGCCAATTTCTCAACAGAAACACTTCAGGCCAGAAGAGATTGGCATGAACTATTCAAAGCAATAAAAAACAAGGGCATGCATCAAGACTGCTCTACCCAGCAAAGCTATCATTTAAAATTGAAGGTGAACTAAAGAGATTCCCAGGCCAAAAGGTAAAAAAGGCCAAATGAGTTCCACCAAAACAGTATTACCAGAAATGTTAAAGGGACTGCTTTAAGATGAATAAAAAATATATAGAGAAAGGAACATAGTTATAAAGAAAAAAATGGCAATAAATAAGTAGTTATCAACACTAACCTGAAATGTAAGTGGATTAAATGCTTTAATCAAAATTACAGTGTAGGTGAATGGATAAGAAAACATGACCCACAAATATGCTGTCTACAAGAGACCCACCTTGGAACAAAAGATTCACGAAGGCTGGAAGTGAAGGGATGGAAGAAAATATTTCATGCAAAAGGAAATTTTTTTAAAAAGATGGGGTAACAATATTCATGAGGAGGGACCAGAAATAAACCAGAATTTATTCATGAAAAATGTGTATTTATTCTTACATGTTTAAACTTCAGTCACCTTTAAAGTACTCTCCATTTAAAGCAATACACCTATCAAGATGTTTTTCACTGTTCAAAACAGTTTTTGAACTCATCAATTTTGATGCCTTTTAGTGTTCCAGTTGTTTTCTGCTTCAACTCTTCTACATGGGCAAACATTTCACTTTGAGGACTTTTTTCATCAGGGAAAAAAAAGTCACTCTGGGTGAGATCAGGTGAATTGGGAGGGTGGGGCATGGGCTCATGCCCATTTTGGTCAAAAACTGCTGAACACTCAGCACAGTATGGGAAGGGGTGCTCATAAATCACCTATCATGAAATGGGCAAACGTGTTGAAAGAATCTTTAAAAAAATTTTTCAAGGTAAGAGCATACAATGGAGTAAAGACTGTCTTTTCAATACATGGTGTTGGGAAAATTGGACAGGTATGTGCAAAAAATAAAACTGGGACACCAACTTACACCATACACAAGAATAAACTCAAAATGAGTAAAAGACATAAATGTAAGTCACAAAACCATAAAAATACTAGAAGAAAACATAGGCAGTAAAATTTCAGACATCTCACGTAGCAATATTTTTGCCAATATATCTCCTAGGGCAAGGGATACACAGGAAAAAGTAAACAAATGGGACTACATTGAATTAAAAACTTCTGCACAGCAAAAGAAACCATCAATAAAATGAAAAGGGAACCCATTCTATGGAAGAACATATTTGCCAATGATACATCTGATAAGGGGTTAATTTCCAAAATACATAAAGAATGTTTTACAACTCAACACCAGGAAGACAAAAAATCCAATTAAAAAATGGGCAAATGACCTGAATAGACACTTCTCCAAGGAAGACGTACAGATGGCCAATAGACATATGAAAAAATGCTCAACATCACTAATCATCAGAGAAAGGCAAATTAAAACCAAAATGAAGTATCTCTCACATCTATCAGATTGGCTGTCATCAATAGATCAACAAACAAGAAGTGCTGGTGAGGATGTGGAGGAAAGAGAACCCTTGTGCACTGTTGGAATGTGGAAGCAGCCACTGTGGGAAGCAGTATGGAGTTACCTCAAAAAATTAAAAATTGAACTGCCTTTTGTCCCCTGATCCCACTTTTGGGAATATATCCTAAGAATTCCAAAACACTAATTTAAAAGAATATATGCTCCCCTATGTTCATAGCAGTGTTATTTACAATAGTCGAGATCTGGAAACAGCCCAAGTGTCCATCAGTAGAGATGAATGATAAAAAAATATGGTACATTTACACAATGGAATAGTTACGTAGCTGTAAAAAATGAAGGAATTCTTACTTTTTGCAAAAGTAAGCATGGATGGACCTGGAGATTATTATGCTAAGTGAAAGGAGCCAGACATTGAAAGACAAAATCACATGATTTTACTTACATATGGTATCTAATGAACAAAAGAAACTGACAAACAAAATAGAAACGGAGACATGGATAGGTGGGACACACCGAAAGCTCTCCGAGGGGAAGGGGGTAACTGGGTGAAAGAAGGTAAAGGATTAGCCAAGGAACGTGTATGCATAACCCATATGAGGCAGGCAGAGAGTTAGAAATGAGGAAGTCCCAAAGGCATTTTCAGCAAATGCAAAATATGCTAAAGAAAGCTAAACTACACATCCCAGGCTGAGTTCCAGAAATAGTCACTCCCCTCCCCACAAGTAGCTGACTTGAGGCAGGAGACTTGGAGACAGTAGATAATATAAAAATGAGGAAGTCCTGGGAGGCTGGCATCAAAGTGAGTAGCTGATATGACATTTACCAACATCCTGAATTCTGAAAATAGTCTTGTAATAGCATAGTAATACTTAAAACCACAGCCCGGCTTGTGTACTTTGATCCTAAACAGCCTATAGTACACCTTAGCATCATTAGAATCTAATTGTAATAAGTTGCATTTTCCACCCCCAAAACGGGCAATCAGAGAGAACTATGAGTAATTGCGTACGCAGTGCAGAACAATTATATAAGTCCAAACATATGCGCAGTAGAAAGTAGATTAAGAATAGGGAAGTAAAAGGCCATATAAAATTGAAACCCCTCAGACAACAGGGGGCCATTCTCTGTTCAGGGGAGTGGCCCACTCCCATATTCTGTGTTGTGTACTGTCCTTAATAAAGCTTGCTTGCTCCTCTCAATTCTGTTCATGTGATTCATTCTATTCTTTGTTTGACATCAACAAGAACCTGGTTACCTGTGCACACCTGTGACACATAGAGACAGACAGCAGTGTGGTGATGGCCAGAGGGAAAGGGGTGTGAGGGCTGAGTGGACTTTGGCAAAGGACGGCGGGGGAGGTGGGGACATGTGTAATAGTGTCAACAATAAAAATAAAGTTAAAAATCTTGTGCTAATGGATAGCTGTCCTATCTCATGGTCTCAAGAGAATTGCCTTTATAGTTCCCAATGAGTGAAATAATCATATTTGATTAGAATCTCAGAAAAGATTATGTTCATGAATATTATATTATCAAGCATTTTAGTAAAAATTCAGAGTGCTCACCTATGAGAAATACAAAATGAAGAAAAGGTGTGGAATTTAGATACTACCATCCAAAAGTACAGCATCACCACCAGGGATATTGTTCAGGCAGAATTAATTTTCTAATGAGAAAATTAATTATCTTTAATTCCTTAGCAAAGGATAAACCTGAAGAATTGTAGTTGGTTAATATGATCTGTTTATTTTTTTTAGCTTGAAAACAATGTAATCCAAGTTAAACATTGTTTAATCATGCTATCAATAACTCAGTTCAATTCTACCATTGTGTTCCTTAGACCCTTGGAGAGTCTGTCTGGGAAGCTCTGACAAGGACATGTCCAATCTTAACCAGCTCCTCCATGATAAAGTGGGGGTGCCCCAAATAACTCAAATGTTCATTTCAGTAAGTGACCATGTTTAGTAAAGGGTTCTACCACCAATATTTATAAATATCATCACTTTTTAAAATTTTAGTACTTTTGTGGTGCTAATTTCTAAATTTAAATATTTTATTTCAATGTGACTTATTTTGCAATGAAGAGTGAAGTACAGATCCTGATGTGTCATGCCTCAGATGATGTAACTGTCACAGCCAATGGGTTTCTTCTCATCCAATACCATCATTTGGGGCGGCTTTCTTCAGGCTCATCTGGAAAAGGAAAGTGGAGGCATCTGTGGCAGGATTTGAATAACACACCTTTCTTTGTTTTCTTTCCACGTTGTTGAAATGTAACTGACATGTGACATTGTGTAAGTTTCTGTGTCCAACGCAGTGATTTTACATATTGTATATGGCAAGATGAGCACATCTTTCTTTATGGAAAAAAGTGCTTCATTTGTCATATGTGACACTCCCATTTGCTGAAGTTTGGCTCTCTGCACCATTTTTCTGACATAAAGCTGTGTCACCAGCACCGTTCTTCAGTTAGTATTGCTTTAGAGCAAGTCACTTTTCACATCATGTACTTCTTATTAGTCTCATTTTTTAATATGTTTCCTGGATGGTCTTTAATATAATTGTGTGTTTTCTAATATTTAGTTATGAAGCCACAAACAAATAGAATAGATATAACCAAACTTATTTTACATAAATACCTATATAATATGTCATATATATTCACATATATATGGATTTTTTATAATTTTCTTTCATTATCTTTTTTGATGAATATAGGTTCTACAGCAATGTTCCTTTTTGTTTTTGTTCTGTTGTTTGTTATTTAGGTTGGTTTTATGTATTTTTATCATTATTATCGGGTTTTATCTGTTTTATTAATATTTTAGCCCTGGTCGGGTAGCTCAGTCGGTTAGAGTGTTGTCCCAATATGCCAAATCTGTGGGTTCTATTCTCAGTCAGGGCACATACAAAAA
>VMDR010022422.1:0-16216 GCA_007922815.1 Macrotus californicus | reverse complement strand
CAGCACACAAAAGTCCTGGACCAGATGGCTTTGTAGGCAAATTTTACCAATCATTCAAAGAAGAACTAACATCTCTACTTCCTAAACTATTCCAAAACATTCAAGAAGGGAGAAGACTTCCAAGCTCCTTTTACAAGGCCAATATTATCCTAATTCTAAAACCAGCTAAAGACAGACACAACAAAGAAACAAAACTATAGGCCAATGTCCCTGATGAACATAAATGCAAAAATTCTTAACAAAATATTAGCAAACTGGATCCAGCAATACATTAGAGAGGTTATACACTATATCCAGTAGGATTTTTCCTGCAAATGCGAGGTTGGTACAGTATTCACAAATCGATAAATGTGATACATTATATAAACAAAATGAAAGATAAAAATCACTTGATCATATCAATAGATACAAAAAAGTATGTAATAAAATCCAGCACCCATTTATTATAAGAACTCTCAGCAAAGTGGGAGTAGAGAGATCATACCTCAAAATAATAAAGACTATATGTGAAACACCTACAGCCAACATCATACTCAATAGGCAAAAACTAACAGCACTTCCCTTAAGATCAGGAACAAGACAGAGTTGTCCCCTTCCATCTCTCTCTCTTTTTACTTTTTTTTGATGTTGGAATCTTTTTTTAAAATATATTTTATTGATTATGCTAATACAATTGTCCCAATTTTGCCCCCTTTTTCCCCTTCTACCTGGTACCTCCATTCCCTCCAGCAATCTGCCTCCCTTAGTTCATGTCTATGGGTTGTGCGTATAAGTTCTTTGGATTCCCCATTTCCTGTACTACTCTTAACATCCCCGTCTTTTTTGTACCTGCAAATTCTGCTTCTTAATCCCTCCACTCATTCAGACTCATTTTTTGGAGATTCCTCCTACCCTCTTGTTTAGGGGTTGCTTCTTCGTCTCCCCATTTTAGTTGACTCTTTGTATTTGTTTCTATGTATTCAATAGAACTACTTTGACTCCTAATCTTCATGGGGTGGCCTTGTGCAGTAGGAGTTCTGTAGGACCCAGCTGTGCAGTCTACTTGACCCGTTGAATTGAATGCCCTAGGAATGTCCTTTGTGTGGGTTCCCTTGTTTTAATTGGGTCTTGATTGCTCTTGGCCTATTCATGGGTGAGATCTCATCTACAGCTGGCTGACTGAGAGGCTCAACCCTGACCACATCATGCAAGCTATTATACAGGTGCCCAGGAAAGTTAGATGATCCTGTGACAGCAAAAGGACATGTGTGTTTTTTTGTTGTTGTTTTTTATTGCCTATCTCATATCTCACAATTTTGAAAATTGTTCTTCACACCTGAATATTAGGAATAATAATGTCTACCTTCTGATTTCTTATAAGGCTTATGAGAAATTATACATGAAAGTGTTTTTCCCTGAAAAGCACCCCCAAATATAAAATACTGGTATTTTTACTAGCGGCTTTCTAATTGAATCAACTTCTGCTAAGCACATTCAGCCTATTCGTTGCCTTTCCCTCTCCTCTCTCTGTTGTCCCACACATGCCCTCTCTTCACAGGCTAGTTACCAATTTAACATTACCTTCACTCTTCTGTTTTCCACACCACTCCCTGTATCTGTTCAACAACCAAGCCTGGGTATTGACCTCCTAAGTATCTCCCATCTGTTCAGTTATCTCCTACTTACCTTTCAAGCCTCCACTTAACTTCCCTGTTCTCTGACCTCTGCAACTGAGATCACTACTAATTTCTTGAATTTGGTGTCTACCATCTTTATACATATTTTTATAATATATGTTTGTAGTAGTAAGCAGTTCATAGTGTTGATTTTGTGTGTACAATAAGTCCTCATTTAACATCACTGATAGGTTCTGTGACTTGAAGCAAAAGGATCTGTAACAAAACCAGTTATCATAAGCTAATTGATATAAATAAGAACCAAGTTCTTAGAGCAGCTCATCAATGTTATGACAAAACAACATTGAACAAAACGATGTGATCTGAGGATCTTCTGTGTTTTTAAACTTTATACAAAGATTATTGAACTGTTTTTGTCCTTCCAACTTCCCTTTGCTTCTCAGCTTTGTGTTCTGGGGGGTTTATTCATGCTGATATGGATAAGCAGATAGAATGCTTTATCTGCTATTTTTAATTTCTCATGAATAAATCACTTGTTATTATACATTATGTCCTGGATGGAATTTAGCATATTTCAGTTTTCATTGTTGAGCAGTGCTGCTATGACAGTCCTTGACTAGAGTTTCACCAGGTTTGGAGTTGCTGAGTCGCAGGTTGTGATTAGTTTCCAATCTGCTACACGTAGCCCAAGATTTTCTCCAAATTGTGTGCATCAATTTGTAACCCCATCAGCTGTATATGAGAGCTCTGTCATTGCAAAGACTTGCCAGCACAATGTGTTGTCAGACTTGGGAAATTATCACCAATCTTAGGGCTGTGAAATCTCATGGTTTGAATGATCATATCTGTAATTATTCTTGAGGTTGAACTTTTTTTCATGTTTTTGATGATTTGAACTTTCTCTTTCATGAATTCTCTGTTTATATTTTGTCCTTTTCCCCCCTATTGGTTTGTATTTTAAAAATTGCATTGTAGAGTGTCTTAAACCTTTCAGGCAGCTATAAGAGAATATCATAATATATAAATATTATGTTTATAAATATAAATAGCTTATAAATAGTGGAAATTTATTTCCCATAGCTGTGAAGGCTTGGAAGTCCAAGATCAAGGTGCTGGTACTGCAGGTGTCTGGTGAGAGCCCTCTTCCTGTTGTGTTGCCAGCCATCTTCTTTCTGTATGCTCACAGGGACAGAGGGCTGAGGGAGCTCCCTGGGGTCTCTTTTATAAGGGTATTAATCCCATTCATGAGGGCTCCATCTCTATCATCTAATTAGCTTCCCAAGGAGAGTTTATATGTTTAGCTTATATATGAGTAATACTGAAGATTCATTTGAATCTAAAATACACTGTACTTCACAATGGTATTTTAAACAGGTTCCTAATTATTAATGAATATATATTAATCAATAGTATTTTTTACGTACTTTACACTAAATCAAGTTGCATACTTTAGTCCATCTTGTTTCTTCAGCCATTTAGCTAATATAAGGAGATATACATCTTCCTATTAGTAAGTGTTTTTGAAGAATACATTTTCAATTAAGTTACCCAATCTATGATTCTCAGATGGACTTTCCCCTGGCTCAGGAGAAAGTTTATTCATATTTTATTTTATTTTTTTAAAAAAGATTTTATTTATTTATTTTTTGAGAAAGGGGAAGGGAAGGAAAAAGAGAGGGAGAGATATATCGATGTGTGGTTGCCTCTTTTGGGCCCTCTCCTGGGGACCTGGCCCACAACCCAGTCAGGTGTCCTGACTGGGAATTGAACTGGCGAAATTTTGGTTCGCAGCCCGAGCTCAATCCACTGAGCTACACCAGCCAGGGCAGTTTATTCCTATTTTAAAGAGTGGGCAATAAGATTAACAAACAAATTTCTATTATTAAAAAGTTAAAATATAAAACAATTCAAACTGCAATATTTCAATTTACTAAATAATTTTACAGTGAATTTCATTTTTAAAAGTTCACTATTATTTTAATAACACTAATTCTTATGAACTCATTTTCACTTATTTTAATTATTTTTTAAAACTGTATTGATTTCAGAGCAGAGAGTGAGGGGGAGACAGAGGAGAAACACTGATTTGTTGTTCCATTTATTTATGCGTTCATTGGTTGCTTCTCGTATGGGCCCTGACTGGGGATGGAACCCGCAAATTAAACCTGCAATCTTGGTGTGTCTGGAGAACGCTCTAACCGACTGAGTTACATGACCAGGCTTAACTCACTTTTTAAAGTTCAATGCAAAGTGTTTCAAAAGTCAATTTGTACTTAAAAATCTTCTATTAAGATTTTTCTTGGCACCAGGTCATGCAAAACGGCTGCTTCTACAAGTAGATTTTATCTATATACATATAACTTTGTGGGAAAGTTTTCAGTTCAAAATTGATTTCTTGAATAACCTTAAAGTACATATTATGTTTCAGATAAAGTATAAATTGTTTAAAGAATTCATGCTTTCTCTTGGATTGGGCAAATTCTATTCACTAAAAAACATATTGGAGGAGAGACTTTGTTTTTGGCATACAGCCTGCCTGCTGGGGACCTTGGTGGTTATGGCAGTGGTGAGGGTGATGGAAGAGAACAGAGATCAAGATCTCGAGAGAGTAAGAGATGGAGCAAGTGAGGAGAGGGAGAGAGAAAACAGGCAGACTTTGAACACAGACAGGTTTGAGGTGTTGAGGGAAATGGTAGCTGCCACTCTCAGAAATTCCGTCTGGGTGGTTTCTTATGTGACTGCAATAAAACTCTTACACAATAAATGAAGAGAAATATATAAAAGTTTAAATTTTATTGGGTGTAAAGCTCTTAAAGAACTGTTGCTCACCAAGAATCTAAGGATGACTGAGTTAGAATGAATGGACCCCTGCTAAACCAGTGTGAGTCCTGCTGTTTCCTCCCTGCACTAAAGCCCAGCGCTGTCTCCCTGATGACATTCCCTTGCCATGATGGACCACAACCAGCTGAAGCAGAAACTGGCCTGTCTAGACGTGGAAGGAAAGGCTACGCTAGGACCTAAACATAAACTTCACTCAGTATGAATTGCTATCCCCTGGAGATGGGAATGATAGAACATAGGCAAACAAATGGGAATGGGCTTTCACGTAAACACTCTTGTCAGTGCTGGTTGCTAACAGATGCATTTAGGTACATGCTGTTACTTCAAGAAGTGTTATCTTCTGGGGATTCTTATCATAATTTTATTTTAAATCCAAGTAGCTGTTGTTTAACTACCACAGACCACAATTTATCTACCACTTGGGGCCATAAAGTTAGCTTTAATGCTCTCTGTTTCTCCTCCACCCCCATTTGATTTAATTTCCATGCCTCTGACACTCACATGCTATACACTATTTGCATATTTCAATATGTACTTTTGTAGATCCCATAAGAACTCAGGTGCTAAAAGTGGAAGAATAAATAAAAATTGAAGTTCCCAATGAGAAATTATAAAAGAAAGGAAGAACAACTCTTAGATATTACTTAGTGGTAAAATCTCTGAACAATAATAGCTCCTTTAGGACAACAAAGCAGGTTTTTCTAGGGTAGTTGGTTTATAGTGATTGTAGAAAAAAAAACGGATGTTTTTTTTGGCAGTGAAACATAGCGCATTTATCTGAATGGAGCCCTAGGGTTTACCATACAGTAACAGAGAGAGAACTTCAGCTTTATTTAAGAAATCAACAAATGTGGCCACTTCCATAATGCAAATGCTTTCTAAAATAAATATTCGTGGTTTTTCATTCATGGGATTTTCAAAAATGGGGTTATAGTTCCAAACAAGAGAAAACTCTGGGGAAGATAGGAAGGGAATAAAAAGTCCCTCTTGGGAAAACTTTGACAAAAGTCTCATGCATTAGGGTATGGTATTTAGCAAAGGAGCTTTGTGAGCTTGGAGCCTGAGCTAACCGAAGGCTCAGCAGCTACTAGATGGAACATCAGTTTTGGTCAGGCTTAGACGGGCCCGAGACTGCTCTTTGGCCTTAATGACAGCATCTGAGAACTTCCAGGCAGGGATAAGAAAACACAAAAAGCTTTTTATTTTCTCAGCTCTGTTAGCCTGGTTTGCACACACTCCTGCAAATCAAGAGAACCTCAGCTTCCGTCTCTTCTCCCATCCTCTGAGAGCACAGAAACCTGTTGGCAGCAGAGCTTGGCTTTCAAAGCTATTAAGGTGACCTGGAGGCCGCAGCACTTTTTGAAACCTTGCTTGTTGTAATCAAGTTACAGAGGGAAGTGTGTGTGATCCCTCTACAACAGAATGAAGCAGGCTCTGGGGCCCAGGGATTCAACTTACTGATTTGATTAGTGGTTTTTTGCCAGCTAATGGTTAGTGCTCAAATGATGACTTCACAGTTGTCCTAACACATGTGGGTAAAATCAATAAGTGGAGGAAAAGCATCCTCACTGACAAGATTAACCATAAGAACAATATAGTCACACACCTGCCCTAACGGTGACACCCAAAAGGGGAATCCCAGTGTACATTTTTTTCCCCTGAGCCATTACTGCTCATGGAAGTGGACATCGTTCACATAGGAACAAAGGAACAGTGACAAAGGTAGGAAGGAGGTGCAGGGCCTAATCTGGGAACTGATTTTGCTGTATGCAGATGATGTCATTATTACAAAGTCTAAACACTGAGTATGCTTTCACCTTAGGCTTTTCATTACTTGTGCTTGCAATAGACCCTAGAACTGGAGATAACTAAAAACAAGACTAGACATTTTTAAGGAGAGTTTCTTGGTACTATGTTTCATGAGATGCTTTGACAGTGTGAAAATTCCGAGCTGGTTTTCAAACCGAAGAGAGTGAGATAAGCTACAGGAATCACCATCTGGCACTCCCCCAGCACCTTTCATCTGAAGGTTTCAGAGTCTGACAAGTGTTAATTAAGGAAGCCTCACAATATCCAGTGGGACAGATGAGGGGGTAACTTCAGGGCTTCTGGATGGAATGCAAGAGCTTCTCTTTTTCCTTCCCTCTCTTCTGAACAGCTCGCAGGTACTTGACACAGAAAGGCAAGGGGCAAAAAGAAAGGGATAGGCCGGGGTGCAGGGTTGCAGCAGGGATGGGCAGGGGGCAGCTGATGTTGGTCCTATGTTACTTTTCTTGGATCTAGCACACCTACTAGGAGCATGGTGTCCAGAATGCAGCTGACAGTGTAGAAGTAAGGTGGAAGGAAGGGAGCCCCTGCTGAGCCACCCACACTAGGTGGTTTCCTGCTGTGCTGTCCATGCTCTCTTTCAGTCTCTCAGTTGACTGTGGCCCCAGCCTAACCCTCTCTTTCTCAAGCACTTCACCCTGGATCATAGCTTTGAGGACTGTGGCTGGAGAATGTTTATCTGACTGATGCTGAACTGAGGTGAATCATTTTTCTAAACTTATTTTGGTCCACTGATAACTGTTGTTTTAAATAAAAGCTTTAAAAAGACTACTTTAAAGTAAACAACATTTTGCCTTACTGTTCTTCTATAAGGTGTGAAAGCCAACAAGCATTTTATCCTAGGAGGAAAATATTCATATGAGATACATAAATGTTTTCCTTCTTAATGTGGCTTGTATTGTATATATTTTCAATGAAGTTATTATTGAAGATAATCTGATAAGCTTTTAAATTAGGATTCAAACATTGCCATTGTTATTTTTTCTTTATATGCAGAGAATCTTAAGAATACAGAAACATTAGGGGAGAGAGAGAATAGAATTGAAAGAGAATGAGAATGAGAGAACTATACTGGACATTAGTGCATCAATTTTAGTATTATTAGAGACTGCGAGGATCAAGCCACAATTAATTTGGCTGTGAGTATTAGGGAAACTTTCATGAGATCTGAAATAAATAGGCCTGTTATATTGAGGATTTTTTTTTCTGTGTGTAAATATTCTTTGGAAGTAATCTTTTTCCCCCCATAGACAATATTCAATAATTTATTTAATACCCTGCATTGTACCTTAGTGTATATCTCCCAAAAAACATGGATCTGACTGCGGACGGGATGTACGCTGTTGGGTGTCTCTGCATGATTTCAAATACCGATTCCTTCATTTACTCATCCAGGGTAGACGGAATGGAGTATACAAAGATGAGTGGGCCACAGGCACAGTCAAGGACTGTAAAGGGCCTGTAAATAGGCTCTTAACTCTCAAAGTTTAGCCTGACACAGTGTCTCATGGCAGAAGATACGAGATTCTTGAGTCAAAAACAAAGGATTTCATTAATTATAGCCATAGCGGTAGCCAGAATTTGCACTGGTTCCCTGAATCCCAGTTCTCACAGAGCACCGTGAAGAGGGCCAGGTGACACCTGTACACACTGTAGGTTACATTACAGAAACTGAACCCTATGCTTAGGGAACCTGTATTTTTTATCTCATAAACAACAAGCATGTCTGCCCTTTGTCCTGCTGGGAGACCTTATCCTCACTGTACTGAACTGTAAGCAAAACTGCCCCTTGTTCCAAAGGGAGACACTATCCCTGTCTTCCAAAGCTGCTCACTATACAAACATCCTAGAAATGAAACAGTCAAGTGCAGAAACAAGAGAGACCCATAAACAATTGTTTTCTAAGAATATCCCCCTCTTGTTTCTACACCATCCTAGCTTCTGGTAAATTTACCCATGAGTGTGCCACTCTGATTAATCTGAGCAACAGAGCTGGGACCACGTCAATTCAATTGGTCTTATGTAGCATAAAATTGAAACTACTCTCAGCAGCTCTCTACTCTGCCAACAGGACTACCTGACAGCAGGATGAGGCCAGCTTGCAGTACTGACCCTTCCACCCTAGGACTTCAAGGGTCCTAGACTCAACAAACTGAACAAACCCTATGAATTGTTAAGATCTCCCTTAGAAAGTCAGGTAGCTTTCGCCTTTAGTTTCCATTGTGGCCTTTCTCCTCTGCCCAAAGCATTAATCCAGGGACAGTAGGAGGTATTGGTGATTGCACACTTTCTCTTGGCCTGCAAGGAGGAAGTCTACAGAAATTTATTATCCATAACAACACTGGCCAGTGAATGGCGCTGAACCCAATGCCTTCCAAGGCCAAGGTGTTGGTGGTGAGTATGGTAGCTAAAGTCAGGATCAAGGTTTGTATTACATTTTCTAATTGGATCACTCTTATCATAGGAATAACTGCCCAAAGAGTGAGCATAAATAACAGGTCAGTATCCCCTCTGGAATGCTTCCCTGAGTAACCCCCTATGGGCTCATTAAGAGAAAGTTACATGGCCATCTGAAAGCTACATGATCCACTGATGGCATTTGCTTAACCCCCTGAAGGTTTCTCATGACCCCCCAAGTACCCTGATCTCTATAGCTATGGTGAGGGTCATGGCGTTTTCAAAAGGGAGACAAGTTAATACTGGCTTCCATTGGTGATACCCATGGAAATAAGTGGTACTGATAATTTTGGGGCTTCTACTAGTTTGGGAGCACAGGTGGACATTGCCTCCTGTATGGTCTTCTAACCAACTGGTTGGCCTTAGGTTCCCTGTTTGGCTCAAATAATTGAGTTTGCATTATTTTTGAAGGGACTCCCTAAGGGCAATGAGTCCAACCTGTCCTGTTTTCTCATGCCACGAGCCACATATAATTTGTGTGTCTCTTGGAATGAACAATCAGTCAATGACTATGGGAATGGGGGTTAGAAAGGCATCTAGTCATGGTGCCAGGTGTTTTGTGTGGGAGGTGCAGGGAGGTACAGCCATGCCTTGCTGTTTCTGATAGAATTCTCAGTAAAGTCAAGGGGAATGGTGACCAAATTTTGGAGATGAAGGATGCCAGACCTAGTAGTTAAATTTAGGGTGCTTGCCACAGTTTAGGAGAGCTACACGAAAGGGGTCTTTCTCAGTGAAGAAGGCTCTGAGGTCAGTTCTGAAAGACAAAGATTACTAATATGCTCCCCTCCCTTGTACCTCCCCAGGCCTACGTGGTTCTCTTCCCAGGTGTTGGGGTTGTCAATCAACTTACACCTTCACAAAATTGGTGTGCCCCCATTCCAGGGATATAACTTCAATTTTATTCCACTCATTGCCTATTCAACCCATACAATTTTTCTGGAAAGTTCAGGTATAAAACAGACAAGGACATTTTAATGAAATATACAGGGACAAGTTAATTTTCCACTTTGCTCCATGTGAACCACTTTAGAGGGAATTGGCAAGCAAGTGGCCATTATCCTTTTAAGACTACTGTCCAATAAGAGAATCCAGGTGGTTGGACTAGAATTAGCTTTGAACCTGTTATTCCGTTTTATTTGGACTACCACCTAGAGGCTGAACCAAGCAGGCCAGCCTGAGTGAGGTTGCCGTACAGGGAAAGAAGAAACAACCATCATTAGAAATTGTGGGATAGGATACTGAATTTTCAGAATATTCTACACCTTTCGTCTGATCATTGCTCAAGAAGCCTCTGAGAAAAGATAATCCTTTTCTGGGACCAACTACATTTACTGACTAAACTACCTCACTAAGGCATGTAGAAATTGAGTCACACATTTTATATATTTATTTATAAATTTATAAAACAGTTTTATTGAGATACAACTCACATACCATAGAATTTGCCCACTCAAGATGTGCAATTCAATAGTTTTTTGTATATTCAAAGATGTGTGCAACCATTACCACAGTAAATTTTAGAACATTTTTATCACCTCAAGAATAAATTCTGGATTCTTTAGCTATTCCCTCCCCAACTGGCCCTATCCTCCCAAACTTCCAACCTGATACAGCCACTAATTACTTTTGGTCTTAACAGGTTTATGTAAATAAAATCAGATAATATATTCCCTTTTGTGACTGGCTTTTTTTTTTTCTAGCATTATTTTAAAGGTCCATCCCTATGGACAGAACTAGGTTTCAACATAGCTTAACTATCTGTGAATCAGGCCCACGTCCCCAGGGTCCCATTGAGCATCAGCCTTGCTTCAGGCAATGGAGTGAGGAACAACGTTTTTCCACAGGGACGCCTGCCATTTTTCAGGTATGACTATGATGCTGTGGATTTCTGCCCATGGTTGTCGCGGTCCCGTCCGGCAGGACTGTGTGTTGTTGTGGAATGCCTGTCCTATATTCCCGGACAAGTGATGAACAAATTCACGCAGACTAAAGGAATCCGGTGGAGAAAAAGGGATGTATGGCCGATCTCTCAAGGATCAAGAGAGAGGGGCCCAGACCCTTTGCCTCAACAGGCTTTTATTGATATTCTAGATAGATTACATCAAGGAGGGTCCTCCTTCACTGTGGACAGGTTCCCTTTAGGTGGTTACCATAATAAAAGAAAGAATGTTGCTAATCCCTTTAAGATAAAGGTCATTTGCAATTGTAAAGGGAAAAGGTTGAACTGGGTACACCCAAACTTGAGAGGTTTAGCATAGATTTTGGGAAGTTACTTTAAAGATATGCAGTACACACATGTTTTCTCAATTCAAGGTGAGGGATTTTTTTTAGCAAAAGCAAGTCTCAAAGCAGCCTAGGTGCAATGCAGGCCTGATTCCCCATGGGAGACCTATTCACGGATGTTCTCTGCACGCCACATGTGTCTGTCTGCGTTCAGAACCAGAGCTGAGCCACAAGATTGCATCACACATGAATAGGTTCCCTATACATGGTAGTTGCAAATTTCCCTCCTTTAATGCACAGTGAAAGTGGGTGTCTCTGTAACAGTTGTCTGAAAGAAGTCAGCACCCTGTGTCCCCTCCAAGATGAATCTTAGTATTAGTTAAAACAGTGGGGCATACCTGAGCCTGACCTCTAGGTTGGTGAGCAAGGTTCCCTTCTCAGAGGAGAGTTAGCAATAACCAAGTCACAGTTCAGCTGCCTATCTGGGAATCTGATTCTTGGGACTGGGCCTATAACCATTGGGTTGAGGGTTTGAGAGCAATTTCTCCTCATTAACAGGCAATAAAGCAGAGTACCATTTATTGCCTGGTTAACCATATATTTGGTCAACATGTTTACTGCTGATTTCCATGGACTTCTCTCAATTGTCATCAATTATCCCTCAAGGCCCTCCTCCTCCTTCTTCCAGCTAGTTCTCAGCTGGAGAACTTCAGTTCCTTGCCATGTGGACCTTTTCAAAATGGACATTTGCTTCCTCAAGGCTAGCCAGGGAGTCTCCTTGTAAGATAGACATTACAACATATATAACAATCATGTACATGCAATCACATACATTCTGTCACCTTTGTTATACTCTTTTAATTACAAGCAAATCATGGCTCTTACCCTCACTAAAGGGGAGAGGACATCACAGGACATTAATACGAAAATATGGTGACTGTGGAGGCCGCTTTAGAGTCTTTCTATCTACCATGGTCTGCTGTAATTTCACGGATATAGACAGAAGACATGAGACTCCTGGGTCAGAGACAAAGGACTTTTCATCGTAATAGTAGTAGCTAGAAAATCAGTATTTGTCCCAGTTCCCTGAGCCCCAGTTCCCAAAGGACAACATAAAAAAGGCCAGGTGATACCTGTACATACAGTGGAGTGTGTTACAGGAGAGAAACTCTGAACTTAGGGAGCCTGCATCTTTTATTAAAGAAAGTAAACCCTGAAGGGAGACACTACCTTTGTCTTTCCAAGGATTTTCACTTTGCTAACATCTTTGGAAAAATAGTCTGAAATGAATGGAACCAGAGTCTCTGCTGGAAGATGTGCAGAAAAGTACAGGATTCAAAGAGAATTATCTCCCAATGGGCATATCTTGACTCTGAGGAGAATATCTGTGTTTAATAGCAAAATATAAACATGTACATAAACAACTCTAAAGATAGTTTAGTCTGGAAAGAGAAATTCAATGTGGTATGGCAGCTCAAAGGAAGGCAAAATTATGTCTAACTTCAGAGACCAGATAATCCTTTACAGGATTTCTGTCAGATTTTAAAGCATCACTAATATTCCAGGTACTGAGGGGACGTAGAGAAGAAACAGAATATACAGAACCAACAGGAAGAGAAAAGGAACGGAGGTGGGAAAACACTGAAGTTTTGCCATGTCAGGTGAAAAGTAGTAGTTTGGAGAAAAGTCTGGAAGTGAAAAATGAGGTTATCTAATCGTGGGCCTTAAATATTTATTTAGGTACCATTGAAGTGTTTTGAAGAGCCAAACTGTTGTCATTAAAGTATTCTGAGTGAATGAGTGTGCAGGAAGTGATTTATTCAGTATTGTGCTTTAGAAATTATAATCTGAGGTAGTGGAATGAAATAAAGGTGGAAAAAGACTTGAAGTAGAATCTCTAAGAAGAAAACTATTGTGAATGATACAAGCCAGGAGATGAGGAAGGTCTAACGCAGTTCTCTGGCAGTGAGAAGAAAAGGTGCTTTTTCACTGGTAGAATCAGTTGGACTTGGTAGTTCATTACTCCTGTAATCCAATAAAAAGGGATGAGTCAAGAAGTAATTTAAGTAACTGAAAGGCTGAAGACACAAAGATGAGAAAAAGAGAAGTTATAAGAAGGTACAACTGTTGTGGATAAGATGATAAAACTGATTTGAGACAAAAAAGAAACCCTTTGAAAATGGAGCTATTTTCAATTAACTATCAGAAAGAGAAATGAAAAAAGGAAAGACAAGAGCAGAAAATGGACCTTTTTGAAGAATAAGGTGATCCCCTGATGCACTTAGAGTTAATTCATTGGTGCAATGAAAACATGTGCCAGGAAAAGTTTAAAGCATCGAAGCGCAAATTCAGAATCATCTTATTGAGTATGGGTAGTAATACTTAGGTAGAAAGATATTTTCCTTCAGTTGGCTGTCACCTTGCTCAAAGAAAAACACAATAAGCTTAAATTAGAATTGGTAAAAACTGGATCATTTCCATACCTTTAAGATCTGAAAATTTTGATTATATATTACAGTTCATTCAGGTTGGCAAGGGGTCATTTATATAGGTTGAGGGCTTATAATTTAAGGTGTAGGTCTTAATTTTAAAATTCTGTGACTACATAAGTTTTTCTCATTTAAGGAGAATTATGTTCCATGTTTGTTAAACATAAGTTAAATTTGGTTGGAAGTTAATAGAAAAGGAGATATACCCTTCTCTGCTGAGCATCTGGTGTAGCCTCAATTTGATCTACACATTAATGTTCCTTCAATATTACCTTCCTTCTAAAGAGTATGTATTCACCAGAGGCACTGAATAATTTTTGTTTCCACTGTATTTTTTTGGTTTTGCTCCACAGAGTCAGCTTTCATGATATTTGTTTTCCATTCAAAGAATGCAAACTTATAACTAAGGTAGTTGTCATATGATAACCAGAAACACTTGGAAGCTTGGACTCATTTACCAGGTAAGAGGGAAGAAGCAGGAGGGAAGACAGAGACAGAAAAACAGACCTCAGAGTCCTTCCTTCTCTTTCTACATTTCAGAAGTTTATAAGATAACTTTATTAACTGAAAGAAGAAAGTGCTTGTTTATTAAGTGTTTTTTATACACTAAATTCTTTAATCTTCAGTACAACCCTGTTTATTGTTTTTCTCATTTTACAGATTAGGAAACGGAGGCTCAGGGAGTTTTAATAACTTGCTTTTGGCTGGAAAGTTATGTTTCATTTAGGTGAGATTGACAGTTTTGTCTTTTTCTTTCCACTACACTATATGTTTTCTATAAAACAGCTAAGCAACAGAGTTCACCAGACATGATTTGAAGTGACACATATGGAGGAAAATTTCAAAGACATAGCATGACTTGGTGCTGTTCTCAGGGAACCTTCACTGTTGTTAAGCAGAATTTAAGCCAATCCTGATTTGATACCCAAGCTTGATTAGAAAGTCACTTTCTTACACATCTATAGTGACAATTTCTGGGCACTTTGGCCATTTATTTTCTCAGCATTCCCCTTTCTTCCATAGTATAACACATCTCTTTCTTTTGGTGTTTAGCTTACCTATGAAATACATTGATACAGCAGAATCAAGAAACACAGCAAACAATCTATTTATCTGTTCTAAAGTTATTGGACTTTCCCGTTGTTTCCAGTTTGAAGCTATTATGAATAAAACTATGGAAACAGTGGACTACAAGGAGGGAGTAGATAAATAGCCCTAAATTATACCAGACATTCTTCATTACTCAAATTATAATAATAACAATAGTGATAATGGTAAACAGTCCCCAATTTTCAACATGACACCATGAATTTCTTTTCACCTTTGTTTCACACACACATACACACACACACACACATATACACACACTATTTTTACAAGAATAGACTGAAAAATAAATCACTTAACTAGCTTCCCAAATGGTTACTTTGTTGTCTTCCATGTATTTTAGAGCAGAATTGATCTATATTTGTTCAGACCTGGACATAATGATAGGAATAACTGGACATGACCACAGCCAGCCTCTCATCAGTACGTGACCGGCAAGGTCATGCCAAGGTTGGGGTTGTCTCAGGAACACGAATTAACAGACTGGAAGAATCATCTTAATCTTTGTTTAAAAATACTTTCATAAAAATACTACTTTAAATTGTTTTTTAATGGTAAGAACATAAACTATATCCTAAGACCAACGGCAATCTTAATTGTAAAGGTGTTAAATTTCTCAGAAGAAAACTTTGCTTCTGAAAAAGTTCTCACACACCACTCCGAGGCAAATATTGGGGTGACCAAAAAGTCCATATGTTTTTTTCCTGTAAAAAAAAGACAATTTTCATTTTCACCAACAACTTGACTGATGTGGATATTTTGAGTATGTCAGGTATCTCCTGTGTGGTAGAACATTGTTCTCAACTACTGTCTTGATTCGATCTCTATCAACTTCAACTGGTCTACTGACTGTGGAGCACTGTCCAGCGAGAAATCTCTAGCACGAAACTTCACAAACCACTTGTGACAAGTTCCATCGGTCACAGCACCTTCTCCATACACTGCACAATTGTATGCAGTGTATACAACTGCGTTTTCATTTCAGTTGCATTTTTACCTTTCTTGAAATAATAAAGCATAATATGCCAAAGATGTTGCATATTTTCTTCCATCTTCAATATTAAAATGGCTTCACAAAAATTCACCAATTTTGGTAATTTTTAAAAAAATGCAAGCTGATATGACAGCTGTCACAATACATCTGATGAAAGTGTTTCAAATGAAGTTGAAGATGACTAAGCGCTGTTAAAGCCATCATATAGAAAAAACCAAACTAAATTTTTGGCCAATCCACTGAAACCTCAGCTACTGATGTCAATTAAAATGAGGAAAAGCAAAATATTATTCTATTCCAATTTGAGAAATGAATTGCACAGCTTGCTGGTGGAGAGTAGTAATACCTGTGTGCCTGTAATTGTGATTTCTTGATTCTGCTGTATAGATGTATTTTTTAGGTAAGCTAGATCTGGAGAATGTAGTTATTTGTTTTTATGTAGGATGGTTAATGATTTCGTATTAGAGGCACTTTTCTAAATTATTTCTGTCATTGTAGTTTTTCAGTTGTTTGAAATCTACTCTATTAACATGTTTCTAGAGTTTAATATAATATTATTAAATATGGTCATTATTCCTGTACATTAGATCTCTAGACTTATTCCTTCTTGTAACTGCAGCTTAGTGCCCTTTGACCAACATCTCCCCACTTACTGTCCTTTA
>VMDR010022421.1:0-16218 GCA_007922815.1 Macrotus californicus | reverse complement strand
TATTTTTTCAAAAGTAATTTTTTCCTTTATTGTGGAAAAAATAGAAAATGCAGGTTAAGAAAACAAGAAAATCAAAAGCACTCACAATCTTACTTTTCCTCCCATAAAGAAAATCACTTTTAACATTTTGGTATATCATTTCCACATCTGTTTTGATGTTTCTACGAGGTAAAATTATATAGAATATACTGTTTTATAATGAGCTTTAGTACATTCAGAAATCTTTAGATGTCAGTAAATTTTGTTATATATATTTACTAACCCGTATGTGGATGAATAACATATTTTAGTTAGTAATACACTGTTTAAAATTCTTTAAATGATACATACTACACTATCATTTTTGAAAGCATCCTTGTAGTCAAATCTTTATTCATATGTTTGGGTGATTTCCTTGAGAGGAGGACGAATATTCTTGCTAACGGGCATGCGCAGTGTGTGAGGCTTCTGACACGTGCTGCCTGCCAGACAGGCCTGGGGCTGGCATTGCCCACGCCCGTCAGTGCTGTGCACCTCGCCTGTGTCGCGTGCGCTTTTCCCGTGTGAAATGTTTATGTAGTTAGATCCGTCACTCTTTCACCTTACTTCTTGGCGGTATTTTCTAGTACCTTTATAATTTTATTTCACTTTTTAAACCTTTTGAGATTGTGAAATGTAACACACCAAGAAAAGTACATGAAGCACACACTTAATGAGTGGTTTTACAGCGAATGCCCATGGGGCCACTGCCCAGGTCCAGAGACTGCCCACATTTCTCTTTCCAGTTATGCCCTTGAGAGTAACTGCTCTCTTAACAGTTATGGCAGTCCTTTTCTTTCTTTCTTGTTGTTTAAATCCTTTTAAGACCTAATTATTCATACCTAAACACCATAGATTGGGTTTGCCATCATATGAGTGGAACTTACACGTCAGGTGTTTAGGCTTGTTCTTTTCCTTCTACAGAACATACATTTTTCCCATTTGAAGTGTACAGTTCAGAAGTTTTAATTTTAATTTTATCTTATTCATTCATTCATTTGGTGGTTTTTAGTGAGTCACAGAGTTGTACAACCATCATGACAACACAATTCTAGAACATTTCAATACCCTAAAAAAGAAACCCCACTCCTGTTATCAGTCATTCCCCATTACCTTCTCCTGCCCTCTAGACAGCCACTAATCTACCTTCTGTTTCCATAGACTTGTCTGTTCTGTACCTTTCAGGTAATGGATTTATACAATATACGGTCTTTTGTGATTGGCTCATTTCACATAGCATCTTATATCAGCACTTCATTTCATTTTTTAGCCAAATAATAGTTCATTGTATGAATATACCACATTTTATTTATCCATTCGCCAGCAGATAGATGTTTATTTGGATTGTTTCTACCTTTTGGCTATTATGAATAATGCTGCTATGAACATTTGTGTACAATTATTTTATGTGAACATATGTTATTTTTTTTAGATGTATACTTAGGAGTGGAATTACTGGGCATGTGGTAGCTCTATGTTTAGCATTTTGAGGAGCGATCCAGCTGTTTCCCAAAGTGGCTGCCCCATTTTGCATTCCCGCCAGCAATGGATGAGGGTTCCCATTTCTCCATATTCTTGTTAACACTTGTTAGTTTCTAATTTTTATTTTGTAATCCTCCTAATGGGTATGGAATGGTTTCTCATTGAAGTTTTGATTTGAATGATGTGCTTTTGATTTGCTGGTTGACCATCTTTTCATGTGTCAATTGGCCATTTGTATATCTTCTTTGGAGAAACATCTGTTTAAATCTTTATTCCATTTTAAAATTGGGTTGTTTTTGCCCTGGCTGGGTGGTCCAGTTGGTTGGAGGGTTGTCCCATACACCAAAAAGTTAGGGATTTGGTTTCTGGTCCAGGCACATAACAAGGTTGTGGGTTTGATTCCCAGTTGGGGCACATCCAGCAGGCAACCAATTGATATTTCTCTCTCATGGCGATGTTTCTTTCTCTCTCTCTCTCTCTTACACACACACACACACACACACACACACACTCTTTCTCTCTCTAAAGTCAATTAAAAAATATTCAAGTGAGTATTAAAAAAAGTGGATTCTTTTTTCATTGTTTAGTTTTAAGAGTATTCTGAGTACAAGTCCTTTGTCAGATAAATGATTTGTAAATATTGTCTCCTGTAGGTTGCCTTTTTACTTTCTTGATAGCATCCTTTGAAGTACCAGAGTGTTTAATTTTAGAAAATCCAACTTACCTTTTTTCTTAGGTTTCTTATGCTTTTGGTACCTAAGAAACCATTCCCTAATCCAAGGTCCTGAAGACTTATACCTATGGTTTCTTCTAAGAGTTTTATCTTTTACATTAGGTCTTGGGTCCACTTTGTGTTAATCTTTGCATGTGATGTGAAATAGGGGCCTAACTTCATTCTTTTGCATGTAGTGGATATCCCATTGTCCCAGTATCATTTATTGAAAAAGAATATTCCCATGAAATTGTTTTGGCACTCTTGTTGAAAATCATTTGACTGTAAATGTGAGGTTTATTTCTGGGCTCTCATTAAGATCAATATTCCAATTGATCTATATTTCTGTCCTTAGGCCAGTACCACTCTCACTTGATTGTTATACATTGTAGTAAGGTTTGAAATTCAGAAGTGTGAGCTCTTCAAATTTTGTTCTTTTTAAAGATTGTTTTGGTTATTCACTGTCTCTTGTGTTTCCATATGAATTTTTGGATCAGTTTGTCAATTTCTACAAAGAAACAGGCTGCGATTTTGATATGGGTTGCATTGAAGCTGTAGAGCAAATTTGGGAGTATTGCCATCTTAACAATATTGTCTTCAGATCCCTGAACATGGATGTCTTTCCATTTATTGAGATCTTCTTTAATTTCTTTTAGTGTACTAGTCATCTACTTTTGTAGTTTCGTGGTTTTCAGCGTCCTAGTCGCACACTTCTTTTGTTAAATTTATTCCTAGGTATTTTATTCTCTTTGCTGCATTGTTTTCTCGATTCTGTTTTCAGGTGGTTCATTACTTCTATACAGAAATACAGTTGGTGTTATATGTTGACCTTGAACCCTGTCACGTTGCTGAGCTGAACTTAATTGTTTGAAAAGTTTTTTCGTGGACTCCTTAGGGTTTCTTATATTCAATGTCATGTCATCTAGAGATGAGATAGTTGTACTTTTTTCCTTCCAATATGGATGCATTTTATTTCTTTTTCACTTTTTAAAAATCCTCACCTGAGAATATGTTTATTGATATGAGAGAGGGAGAGAGAGAGAATAAAGAGAAGAGGAGAGGAAGGGGAGAGGAGAGGAGAGAAAGACTGAACAGGGGAGTCCAACCTTTTGGTGTCTCTGGGCCACTCTGGAAGAAGAAGAGTTATCTTGGGCCACCCATTAAAAATATTGCTCCACGTAATCACAAAAAAATCTCGTAATGTTTTAAGTAAATTTACGATTTTGTGTTGGGCCACATTCATAGCCATCCTGAGCTATATGTGGCCCAGACACCCTGGTCTGTCGTCTCCCATACGCACCCTAACTGCGGATCGAACCCGTAACTTTTTTTGGTGTGCAAGACGATGTTCCAACCAACTTAGCCACCTGGCCTGGGCCCTTTTATTTCTTTTTCTTGACTAATGGCTCCAGCTGAAATCTCTAGTGCAATGTTGAATAGAAGTGGCGAGGGCAGACATGTTGTCTTGCTGCTGATCTTAGGGGGAAGTAAGTATTCAGTCATTCTCCATAAAGCATGAATGTTAGCTGTGGCTTTTTCATTGCAGTTAGTAGCTTTTAGGGAATTACCGTGCTTGATTTGTTCCTTGATTTAATTTTAAATATGATGGTTTCCCCATCAGCACTGTAGAACAAGAAGACGCAAAGGAAGAGCTCTCCAAAGATGAGATGATCCTGAAGCTGAAGGCAGAAGTGCAACGTTTGCTGGCTAGCAACTCAGTGAAGCGCCACCTGGTCTCTCAGTTGCAAAATGATCTCAAAGGCTGTCGTGAGAAAATTGAGCATCTGCAGCAGATGGAGAAGGGTATAAAAAGCATCGAGGTTGAGGTGTGTAGAGTTTATAGACCTAAAACACCATTTTTAGAAGACTCACTAGAGAAAAGGCTTACAATTTTCACGTTTAAATGAAACCTTTGTTTTTCAGGGGTTCATTTGACTTTTTTAGAAGTAAAATTTAGAGAAGGAAATGCCATTTAAAGGAATATATTTTCTGGTTACTCCTGGCACGTACTAATTGAGATGCCCATTAGGTAAAATTTCTTTATCACAAATCCAAGGAATCAGCCATCCTGTGTAACAAAGTATCTGCATTTCCTCAAGATGGCTTGTACCAATGGTGTCCTAACATCTAGCTAAATTCTTTATTTAGCATGTTGTCCGTGAGATTTTTCTGGCCCATATTTTTGTAGTGAAAGTCATTCTGTATAAGGAAATTAATTATATAGTGGTATTGTTATGGGAGGAGAGGCACGGAATCAGGTTGTGTCAGAGTTGCTGATCCACCTTTATATCCTTCAGTTACTCTCCTTACTTAGTCCATGAGGAAAATGAAGCTGGAACAGTTTTGACCCTTCTGAGGCTACAGAGTCAATCTTGAGGAAAACTGAAATTAAAACGATAATAAGTAGGTGAGGATTATTTCCCCGAGATCGTCTTGTCACAGCGCCTGTTAGGGTGGCCCTCCTTCCACAGCTGCCTTTCTCCCCCTTCCGCGATTCACAGCTTCGAACCCATCTGTGCTCCCAACGGAAAATAATGTGAAAAGACTTAGCAAACTAAACCGAAGGGGAAGGAGGAAAATTAATGTAGATGGCACATTTCTTTTCCTCCTGGATGGAAATAATTTTTTACTTCCTATGTTAGTACTGTTTTTTCTCCTGATCCTTTCAACTAGGAAGTGTTTATTAAGGTAGTCCTTTTTAAAAGAAAGTTTTCAGGATGTTCTAGGGTGCCTTATTATTACGGAACTTTAATTGTCATTTATTGTCTAGAAATAATAGTGTGTTCCTACTGCTAACGGCCTGTCCAGTCTGGCTCGCCCTTCTCAGGAACTGTGTCTGATGAGTGCAGCGTTGACTTCAATGTTAACCGCCAAATGGGAAGGACCCCTTCTCATCAGCACAGCTGACATCTTTACTTCAAGCTGTTTTAACTGTTCCCATATGTTTCTTAAAAAGGATGGAAATGAAAGTTTGTGTCTCCGTTTGTGTTAGATCAGAGTTGATTGGTTTAAGCATTTTGGGGAGACTATCCTAAGACCTAGGAGAGGAGGACCCTGATTTGGAGTCTGAACCCGAGCTCAGGTATCTCGGTACTTTCTTCGTTTCATTTTGAAATTACTGATGGCATCTGTCATACGGATATACTTTCCCGTGTGTGGCAGTGATGGCAGCCGTGCCTCATGCTGTTTCTTGTTTTGACCCTTTCCTTTGCCCCTGTAGTCTAGTTGGTCGGTGAGTCGAAGGGCGCTGTCTCATCTTTGAAGACTCTGTCCAGCTTCTCCTTTGCTGTCGTGATTTCCCAGCAGTCTGCCTTTGGTTTTTCTTAAAATGTCTCTTCAGCCCTTGCTGCTTATGTCTGTTCTGCTTCAACTTACTATATAGGAGCTTCTTGCAAGTATTGTGTTGATAATTCACTGCATATTTTCTCAGTAAATATTTGTTGAATTAATACACATATTGATCCACTTCCTAGATGGGGGAATAGGAAAGGATATAGAAATTTAACCAACAGGTGGTTTTTTTCAATAAACACTCAAGTTTACAGTCATCTAATTAGCCCATGGACACCTTCAAACCTTGCCTTTGTCACTTATTTCCCACATCTTTTCTAATGGAGTTAGAAAATACTAATCAAATAATAGTATTGGTATTACATGGGTCAAATACTGTGCTGATCATTCCAGCTGAAAACTGGGCCATTAAGGTAGAAGGTGGTAAAGGCCTTAGGAAAACCAGACTAGCTGCCTAGCAGTCGTGGGCCTACACCTACACTTAATATTTTGTAAGCATAATAAATAAAATACAGAGACCTTTCTGTGTCTGATGCTCAATAGAGATCATTACCACAAGTTGTGGTTAAAGCCATACTCTGATTCTAAGGTACTTAACAGGCAACGTTCAGTAGCCACCTTAGAAGGTTCCTAGCGAGAATCTATTCAGGTGTAGAAATTATGAAGATAGTCTGAGAGTTGGTGTAATATTATAGTTCTTGTTTTCTTGAAGATAATGTCTTCAGTATTCCACCTTTAGAAAGAAACTTTATTGTGACATTTATGTGGTCCTTTTCTTTTTAAAGGTGTTTGTAAGGGTTTTGTGCTGACAGGGAAAAGTACCTAGTTTCTCTGTGCCTGCGGTGTGAGATCACATGTCAAAAGTGAGTGCGATAGCTAGCTGTGAACACTGTTTTCCAGAGTATCTATATGATATTACTTTTATTCCTAGGAATAAATAACTCACCAGTGGGGAAGGGAGTACAAGTGAGTATCGTAAACTTTAAAAAGTGGAGGTCAAGTTAAAAAAATGAAAGCCATTCTAATGAGTCAGTAAAATCTTTTAAAAGTCTCAGTAGAATCCCCCCAAATGGAGAGAAGCTAACAGGGTAAGGATGCTTAGCTATTCTCTCTTCTGACGGGGGTAGGAGCAGTGGCTTCTGGGAAATGATGGCAAGTGAAAAGAGGAATGTTGACAACTGGAGCAGTTCCTTCTGAAGTGAAGATTCTATGAATTGGAAGACTGAGCCGAAGCCTCAGTGTCTTGTCACCCTCCGTGGGAACGAGATACTGAGGTACACACACCTCCTCCCCAATAAGTAGGATGAACCTGGGTGCAGGATGGTTTTTAAACATTGTACAAGAAAGCTCAGAGTTTGGGTAAATACATAAACCAACAAGTCCAGTAGAGTAGGTATTTTAAAAAAAATCTTTGTGACCCCTCACTAAACAAAGAACTCATAAAAATAGATAAGGAAGATATTCAGACGATAAGAGGAAAATGTGCAAAGTCCTGTAAACAGACCTGTTTGGGAAGATGTGAAACAAATGAATAGTGAAGGTGTGTAAGAGGTTCCACTCCGGTGGCATGAGAAGAGATGCAAATGAAACAATGGCTGGATGCCCTTTCCCCCACGAAATACAATCGTCACTGAAAGACAGTCACTGCCACTGGAGGGAGGGAGACTTGGACAAACTCATGAGAGTACATGTTTGTACAAACTTTCTGGAAACTATTTGCCAAAGTCCATCGTGAGTCATAAAAATTGTACCTATTGAACAAAATGTGTATCTGTGGGTGAGAGTATAATGAAAAATACAATGCTTACATAATCTCAAAGTATCTCCTTATAAGATACTTATTAGCTATAAGTGGAAAAATAGCAGCTTTACAGTGGGCGTGCTTGTAGACGCTGCCTTCATCAATTGATCATCGCCAGTGATGAGACGTTGCCATCGTGTCTCCCCTGAAAAGCGTGCACATCATTTCTGTGGCATTCGTGCCCAGCATGCATAACCTGAATTTAATAATGAAGTAACATCAGAAAAATCCAAATTGAGGCACATCCTACAAAATAATGGGTTAGCAATCAAAAATACCATGAGTTTGAAGGACAGAGACTGAAGAGTTGTCCTAGGGTGCAGGAAGCTAATGAAATGTGACAACGAAATGCAATGTGGAGCCACAGATTGGATCCTGAACCAGAAAAGGACATCAGAGGAAAATTAGAAAATTTTGTATATGGCCTGAAGGTTAGTTAATAGTATTGTGCCCTAGTTCATTTCCTCATTTTGATCATTGTGCTGCGGTTATATTTGGGGATCATGGTAAAAGGTATATGAAAATTATTAATACTTGGACTGTCTTTGCAGTTTCTTCATAAATATGACATTATTTTAAAAGAAGTACTTAGACTATTTTTTAACACTTGAAAAACTTTGGACTTTTTTGAAACATTTAGACTAAAACAGATACCTCAGAAAAACCAACTAATCAGTCATGGCCTGACTCTCCCGCGTCTGAAATGGTTGTCAAAGATGATAGTCTGCGACTTAAAAATGAAATTCAAGTTTTACGACAACAAAATCAGGTAATGAAAGACATTGTTATATTTTGTGAGAACTTTTATGGCCTCATTAAATGCACAGGGGATGAGAGACTTTGCAGAAACGCAGAGGCAATACGACTTAGTACCCAAGGGCATTAGGAGGCGATTAAGGGTTCCGGTTATTTCCCTTTAGCACTGGTCATGAGGTAGTAGTTTATTAGAAGGTAAGTTAGTGTAAATCCAGTTTTCTGTTTAGACAGTAACACGGCCAATAGACATGTTCTTTCCTCCTTAGCCAGCCCTTGACCAGAAAGTAAAACTTTGCTTATTTAGAAGGTTTCTGAAGACTATTAATTCCAAGACTTATTTTAAGGCATCAGTTAGCTAGCACTTCTTGGGTTAAGTGTTTTCATTTCACATATTTCAAATTAAATACAAAATTTAAATTCTGGCTCTTCAGAAAGCTGCTTGTTGAATAAATGAGTCTGTACTCTCATCAAGGCATGAAGAGACTTTTGTAGAATTGTAAAAATGATATTATGTCAGATAATGTTACAGGGGAGAGCTAAAGTACAGAGGATGTTAAAAATGAGATTGGACTGATCATTGAAAAATGATACTTATTTCCACTAAATATTCTTTTGTATCTAGGCACTTAAAGAAACTGAAGAAAAGCTGAGAAGTACAAATCAGGACTTATGTAATCAAATGAGACACATGGTACAAGATTTTGACCGTGATAAACAAGAAACTGTTAATAGGTAAGGTTGTACAGAAACCTCATGCCTGCTTCCTGGGCGTCCCCTTCTTCTCTCCCCCCCCCCCCCCCCCCCCCCCCAAACCACCACAACAAAAGAGATTGGAGGGAAATGATGGAGTGAACCCTCCCTATTGAGACTTTGGATTGGAGAAGGTGAGTCCTTGGCTTCTCAAATTAGAATTTGGAACTCATTTTCCATAGAAATGATGTTATGTCGTGGGTTGGATTCTATAGCATCATCAAATGGTAGTTCACTGAAGTGGTATAGCTTAATGGTGTTTTAAAGGCTACTCTGGGAAACTATTCTTTACAAGGAAGAAATCTGTGGGAGGGTATATGTCTTCCAACTACCAAATCATAAACTTGGAAACAGACTTCTGGAACATAACTTACTTGTGAGTTTGGTAGTGCTAGTATTTGTGTTTAATATAGATGACTTGCAATTTTAGAGCCCCAACCTAGATTATTTCAGTTTTTTTTTTACTAAGTTCTCAACACAGACGAATTTTTTAAAAAAAATTATTTATTTATTTTCAGAGAGAAGGGAAGGAAGGGAGAAAGAGAGGGAGAGAAACATCAGTGTGTGGTTGCCTCACACACCCTCCAGTGGGGACCTGGCCCGCAACCCAGGCATGTGCTCTGACTGGGAATTGAACTGGCGACCCTTTGGTTCACAGGCCAGTGCTCAATCCACTGAGCCACACCAGCCAGGGCCTCAGCACAGAACATTATCTCTGTTTGAAGGACTGGGACATCCTCACATTCAAGTTTTTAATTTTTTCTAGAAACTTTTGAAGAAATAAAAATTTAAAGATTCATATAAGATCATATATTGAAAATTATTACCATTTTTGGTTTTGGAAAACCAATCTGACCTCAATTATAATTTGCATTAGAGTAGAGGGGGAAGAAGGAAGGACGGGAAACCAGCTCATCCATGGTGTTTCTAGTAATGCTGGGCTGTGCCTTCGAATCTGCAGCCTGCCTTCTGTTTCCAGGTGTGAGAGGACTTACCAGCAGCACCATGAAGCTATGAAAGCCCAAATACGAGAAAGCCTGTTAGCAAAGCATGCTTTGGAGAAGCAGCAGCTCTTTGAAGTTTATGAGGCGACCCGCTTGCAACTTAGGTGAGAATAAAAGAGTTTAGCTGCCCTTGAATCTGTAAGACAATATTCTCCTGTTTCATAGTTTAGATAAAATTGTGCTGCAGCCCTTGTATTTTTTTATGGTTCTTTACTTGCTGGTTTGTGTATCCAGGACTGAGCTAGATAAGATGAATAAGGAGGTGGCTGCTGCGCAGGAGTGTTACCTGGAAGTGTGCAGAGAAAAGGACAATCTAGAACTGACTTTCAGGAAGATCATTGAAGAGGAGCAACAGGCTCAGGGGAAGGTACAGTGCAAGTTCATGTCATGTTTCGTTCATTTGACTTCTCCGGCCTCACTCTTGTCATCGAATGGAACCAATACACCTGTTCTGTCATGCGGTGGGGGAGGCATAGCTAGAAGTCTCTTTACTTTTGGCTGCATCACACCAATATAGCTCACAAAATACAGTTGAGATGGTTGTTAAAACCTTAGTACAAATTGGCCTGCATATAGGAGAAAATCCTTCTTCCTTACCGATGTATTCTAAGAGGTAGAAATGAGTTCTGAAAATACGAGTGGACCTGAGTGACTGAGTCTGAAACCCAAGGATCCTTGTTTTGCGTTTACTTCTTGGCTGCTCAGGCGACCCTATCTAGTCCTGTGAGCCCTGTACAAAGTATTTCCTTCAGAGACATTTTCCTCTGACCCACTTCTCTGTCAGTATCTAAACATCATTTGATTGTGGGGAGCAGAGTGAGGATTCGGACTTGGGTTTCGTGATGGATGGTGGTGACGTGGAGGTTATGGGGAAGGAGGTCAGTGTTGGCGGGACCTTTTTCAGGGCGACTGGAGGGGCTACAGCGTACTCTCTACTCTGGTCTGAGTCCTCCAAGTTGCCATTGGTGAGTGTCCAGGAGGAAAATCACACATAAAGAGTTGCCCCTCCTTTCTTCTTCCCTGTCCTGGCCAGAGCCTCATGCAGACACACATCTGACTCTCCCTCTCTGGACCAGCTACAGACCACAATTTGAAAGCCACCTGTGTCAAGATTAGAAAATATTTTTAAAGGCCTGAGTAAATGTTTTATACAGAGATTTTTGAATACATTACATTAAAGCAAGCTGTTGCTACCACAGACTTAAAAAGAATAGTAAAGAGCAGGTGAGGAACTCAATTCATTTAATATTTTGATTATTTTTGAGTAGATTAACATGATAAAAAACATGCCATGTATACCAACTTCTAAAGGGAGCTGTTTTAGTTAGTGCTGGCAGTGTAATAGTTAGAAGGGATCTTAAATTACCTAGAAATTAAGGATTTAACTTTCAATAATGTTTTAAAAATTAAAGTAGGGAGATATCTAGTGTGATTCTTTTTTAAAAAATATATAAATTGGCAAGAACATGAGCAATTTTCTCAAAGAAGTCATTCTTTTCAGGAATATATTTTCTGGTACTTTTAAAAGAAACAACTTGGGCCTGACTGGTGGCTTGGTTGGAGCACTGTCCCATGCACCAGCAGGTTGTGGGTTCAATTCCTGGTCAGGGCCAGTGGGAGGAGGCTGATCAGTATTTCTCTGATGTCAATTTCTCCCTCTCTGTCTCTCTCCCTTTCTCTCTCTCTCCCCTCCCTGCACCCTTCCTCTCCCTCCAGAATCAGTAAAAACATATCCTCTGGTGAGGATTAAAAAAAAAGAATGTGGCTGGAGAATTGGATTTCATATAATTAGTCAGTTGCAATTAATAGCTACTACGATTGATGCTTTGGCTGTGGAGTGCTTGCACAGGGGCAGGAAGGAAAGTCAGAAGTGCTATTTGGCCCTTGCAAAGAAACTTACTTACAGATTAAACTTTTTACCTTGAAATTGAAAAATTGTCCTACAGTAAAATTAACTCTTTATTATTATATTTTACTGAATATGCTATTATAGTTGTCCTGAATTTTCCCACTTTGCCACCCTCCACCCAGCAGCCCCTACTCCCTCAGGCAATCCCCACACCATTGTTCATGTCCATGGGTCATGTGTACAAGTTCTCTGACTACTCCATTTCCTACACTGTACTTTACATTCCCGTGGCCATTCTGTAACTACCCATCTGTCTTCTTAATCCCCTCACCTCTTCACACATTTTCTCCCCGTTCCCATCTGGCAACCATCTGGTAAGTAACTTCTTTTCTCTTGCTCCTCTTAAGATTCTCTCTTTATCTTTAATCTTGGGTAATGTAATTATGATGTGCCTTGGTGTGTTCCTCCCTGGGCCCAACTTCTTTGGGACTCTCTGAGCTTCCTGGACTCCCTGGAAGTCTGTTTCCTTTGCCAAGTTAGGGAAGTTCTCCTTCATTATTTGTTCAAATAAGTTTTCAATTTCTTTCTCTTCCTCTTCTCCTTCTGGCACCCCTATGATTCGGATGTTGGAACATTTAAAGACATCCTGGAGGTTCCTAAGCCTCTCCTCATTTTTTTGAATTCTTGTTTCTTCATTGTGTTGTGCTTGAATCTTTCTTTCTTATGGTCCACACAATTGATTTGAGTCCCGTTTTTTTTCCCCTCACTGTTGGTTCCCTGTACATTTTTCATTTCCCTTATCGTATCCTTCATTTGTTCATCTAATTTGTGACCAAATTCAACCAAGTCTGTGAGCATCCTGATTACCAGTATTTTGAACTATGCATCTGATAGGTTGGCTATCTCTTCGTCGCTTAGTTGTACTTTTTCTGGAGCTTTGATCTGTTCTTTCATTTGGGCCATTTTTGTTGTCTTGGCGCACCTGTTATGTAGTAAGGGTGGAGCCTTAGGTGTTCACCAGGGCGGGGCAACCCACTTGGCTGATTGCTGTTTGTGGGAGAGGGGTCGGAGAGGGAACAATGGCGTTTGCTCTGCTCTCTATTGGTTTTCAGTCACTTTCTGCATCACCCACAATCAAATTGGGCCCTTCTGGTGCTGATTCTGGTGCTGATTCCGGGTGGGAGGGCTTATGTACGCTCTAGGACCCTGTGGGTCTCTCCAGCGAGCTCTCCTGTGAGGCTGGGAGTTTCTTCCACTGCTACCACCTCAATCCCCACAGGAGTTTTCTTTCAGAGGCTTTGAGGTTTTATTTCCCTGAGCTGGAACTCTGGGGTTGTGGGGTCTGTCTCGCTCCCCAGTTGTTCCTCCTGGTTTATCCTCACGAGGGAGTGGGATGCCTGGTCCACAGCCGCCAACTCTCCCAGCCAGCCGCGCCTTTCCCCAGTCCGCCAGTTGCCGCCCCACTGCACGAGTCCTCTCCGCCCCTCCTACTGGTCTGGATGAATGTTTCTTCTTTAATTTCTTGGTTGTCGGACTTCCATACAGTTCAATTTTCTGTCAGTTTTGGTTGTTTTTTGTTTTAAATTTGTTGTTGTCCTTTTGGTTGTGCGAGGAGGCACAGTGCGTCTACCTATGCCTCCATCTTGGCCAGAAGTCTCTATAAGCTCTTTATAAAGCTTAGAAGTCTTTTCTTTTTTTTTTAAGATTTGATTATTTATTTTTAGACAGAGGGGAAGGGAGGGAGAAATAGAAACATCAGTGTGTAGTTGCTCTCACGTGCCCCCTACTGGGGACCTGGCCTGCAACCCAGGCATGTGCCCTGACTGGGAATCGAACCAGCGACCCTTTGGTCGCAGACCAGCACTCAATCCACTGAGCCACACCAGCCAGCGTAGGAGTCTTTATAAGCCAGTCAGAACAGAAGTTCTTTAAATTTAAGAGACTTTAATTATTTTATGTACTCCAGAGGTGGGTAAAGATGTGCCAGTCTGTTTTCCTATATTTCACACTCACACAACAGAATTTTATTAAAATGTGGAACAAACCAAGGAACTTTTGGGGGTAGCCCTCCCCTCTGGGGCATAAGCCTTTTTTCCTGTGGCTGAGCTTCAGGTTGGGAACTTAGTCTGGATACAGATTTTTTAAGACATTCTGCACCAAGAGTCCAAGGTTGCATGGAAAATGTTTCATATGTGCTCTTTTCTGAAACAGTGGTTGAGTCCAGCTAGGGGTTAAGTAGGAGCTCATTTCCAAGTTTTAGGGATTTTATTAACACATGGAACTTTCCTCATGTTAACCTGGCTTATTCAGAGAAAGGGGAAAAAGCCATACACACAGAACCATTCCAACAGATATTTAATATTCCCATTCATAATGCCATACCTATACACATGTTTCGTTATAATATGCTAAGTCAGTCCTTATGAGGTAAAGGTTTTTGCCATTCAAGCCATGCCAAACAAGTTTAAATGTTTTGAAACTATTCAAATATTTCTTTACCTTTAGTGCTAAAATGTTCTGAGTTAGGTATTTCGGGAGAATGTTCAGATGGCAGATCCCTATACCCAATGAATTTGTTATTTTTCCACTGTAAAGTGAAGGAGGCAAGGTCTTCCTCACCAGTGAATTGCAAAAGCAGCCAGACCTTTCTCTTATCCCTGAACACTTGCCCCCTTGTAATGTGACTTTGTGGCTGTTCCCAATAAGAGGTAGATTTTGTTTTTAATCCTTGAATTTGGTCTTTGCCACATGACTTACTTTGGCCAACGGGATACTAGCAAACATTATGCAAAAGAGGCTTGGAAAGCATTGGTGCAGTAGGGCTTCTGGAAGCTTGATGCTCTTAGGAAGCCTGTGACCACCAGCGTGTGAATGATCTGGGATAACCTGTTGGATGATGGCACTTGTGATCAAGTCATTGCCATTGTCCTTGCAGATATCACACTAACCAGCAGACATCACACTAACCAGCAGACATGTGAGTGAGGCCGTCTTAGACTGTGTAGTCCCAGTTACCTGCAGAGATCAGCTGAACTGGCTTAGACCAGAACTGTGCCCTGTGTGACCCTCAGAATCACGAGAAATAATAGAGATTTGTTGTTTTAAATCACTAAATTTCGGCTTAGTTATTATGTAGCAAAATTAATGTAAATACCCACAAACACAGAGAAAATTGATAGCAATTTTCTACTGTGAGTCAAAAGGAAATGCAGATGCAAATGGAAATAACTCCTGAGGGGTTAGACATACACAAATAGGAAAATTTGAGGATTTCTTCTATAGTCAAACAGAAAATAATAACAGTGACGAATGATGTATTACAGGACAGCTGTCTCAACCATGTGCTTGAGACTGTCCCACAGTAAGTGCAACTGCAGTCCCATGACCTGACTGTGAAGAAATGAGTCCCTCAGTCACCAGAGATCTTCTGAACTCATACACACTGAACAAAAGATCATCTTGGCACGTGCTGGTGGCGGAGAGGAGTCAGAGGGCAATTAAGACAGAAATAATTGAGGTCGGCTGTGAACCAGAAAAAACCCAGGCAACCAGTTAGTCGGGAACCAGAAATGAGACCAGGAGCCATGCAGAGCGAAAGCTCAGTGGCCGTGGGCACTAGTGTGTGAGGTGCACTTCTCCGGCACTGCGGTCTGTGGGCTGCGTGTGTGACTTCTCACGGCGTCCTGGTGGGAACTCCAGAAAACTCTTTCTAAAAGTTTTCAAACAAACTCCCAGAGATGATTTTGACCCTGAGTAGGGTTGTATTTATAATGATGTAACATAATGCACGGGATTCTGGTTTTCAGATGAACTGGGTTCCTAGAATAGAGAATGTCGTATGAATAGTTCAAACCCTAATACTTGACAGTTCTTGTTTGGTAATGCTTTTAGCTAGTTTTGATAAAAAAATGTTTTTTGTCTTTGACAAGGAAAACACCAATTTGGACTTATCACAGGATGCATAGCTTTTAGTTTGGAGCAATACTTTTTGGCTTATCTCAAAATACAAGGCTTTCAGAAATGTAATTTTTTCTGGGCTAAGATTGATGAATTCCCTGATGGGTGGAGTCTAAACATAAATGTGAGTTTCACTTATTATTACATTAGATTTTTTTCTTTTAGTAGAGCCATCGTAAGTTTTTTTTTATCCAATATTTGAAATGTATGCAGGTCTTTACAAGCAGTTTGTTCAACCAGTTGACTTAGCATCTGGGCAGATCATTTGTCGCTGTTGCTGTTTTCTATTACGTGCATATAAGCATTACTTTATAAGTTTAGCTTGGAGAATAGTAGTGTTATACAGAGATGGCTACTTGTATTTTGTTTAGAGAGACAGCTACTGCAGCAAAGAGAAGAAAATATAAGCACACTGCAGGTGGAACTTGAAGAAAACTACCAAGATACCTTTATGACGGAGAAAAGCAAGTGGCTAAAAAAGAACAAGAAACTGATACCGAACAGCAGGCTGGAAGTGAAGTGAAGTTAGCTCATGCTCACTGGGATAAGGAACAGCAAGAGGCATGGGTTAAAATTTCTTCCTAGTCACCATGTTTAA
>VMDR010022420.1:0-16220 GCA_007922815.1 Macrotus californicus | reverse complement strand
CATTTGAAATGTGGCTACATGACTGAGAACAAAATTTAACTTTAAAATTTAATTTAATTTTAATTTAAAATGTAAAAACCACTGAACTTTATTTTCAGACAAGAATGCCATTGAACTGTTATTTTAACCTTTTTCCATTTATGAGAGAGTATTGTTTTCTTTTTCTTTCCTAAGCTCCACCTATCCCATTTTTTATTATATCTCTCTTCCTATGCTGACAGTATTGTAGAGTTCTATTTCCTTTATTTTAACTCAAATTGTAATTTGAAGGGAATTGTATTCTCTAGTTATTTATTCTTTGATAAAGTTGTTTCCCCCCCTTTAAGGGAGAAGAATGCCACTTATTATCTACCATCACACTACTTAACTGAATTTTAAGTCCTTTTAATGTTCTACTAATGTAAGTGTCTGTTAGTTGTAAAAACAATTTAGTTTTTGAATCTTTGGTTTTAGAGGAAGAGATAAAATGAGACAGGCAGATTTCTAAGTGTATTATGTCTGATTAAAGAAGTAAAGAGAAGTAGATGGGTTGTAGTCTGTGGTGTTCAGTGCACACAACACGTGTGCGCACAGGTTATTCCCACTCAGTTCTTGTCATCATGCGTCTTGGCCAGTGCGTGCACACACCAAATCCAGAGTGCTGACTTGAAATCAGTTCTTGTCCCCTTCCCCAGCCTTTTTCTTTTCTGACAAAGTTTACTACTAATTATTGTTATACTCTTTGGACCCAGAATCAAAAAGGACATCTTGTTTTGGGGGCCAGGATAGTCCTTAGGCTGCAGGAGGAGTCTCTTTAACGTGGCCTGAAGAGGTTTACAGTTAGGTTGAATGTTGTTATATCTATTTATTGAAAGGGAAGTGTGATGGCATTAAACATAGAATTGTGAGAGAAAAAATTTTTTTGTTTAGCTCAATACTTTTCATTTTCTTAAGAGGTTAAAGCTTTCATTCTTACTGGGTTTTCAGTTATAATTTGACAGTTGGTGTTTGAATAAGTGAAAGACTTCTTTAGAGGAATTCCTGGCTGCCTGTGATATAATAAACACCTTGGTCTGTTATATGTGATTTTCTCCTCAGTTTAGGACTGTGTGGACTTTTGTAGTTGGAGCGAGAGAGTGTATTGGTTTACTGCTGTGGTGATATCTTGGTACACATCCATTTCAATATAGATGCAAATATTTATTTCAAAGTAAACAAGTCAAGAAATTGTGTTTGTAATGAGTTGTGCAATGTCTGGTGGCTCATCCTTGCTTCCTTCACTGCTTGTGCCCCTGAGTAGCTTCTGCTGTTGTTCCTGCGGTAATGTCAGTCACGTTCCCAGTAGCTGCTTAGGCCCTGCGTAGTGGTCCACCTGCCCTGAAGAAAAATACAGTTGTTATTCCCTGCTTCTCTGACAGTTACTATAAAATATTTAATGGCTAGTGATGAAAATTGAACTGATTTTCATAGTAGTAAATAAAACTTACCTGCTCTTCATCTACCCAGTTGTTTAATGAAATCACAGATTTTATAGAGAACATTAAAGAGGCCTTCTGATTCTCAGGACAAGAGTATTATGGTGGATCTATTTGTAGAATACTTTTAGATAAATGTAAATCAAGCACTTTCCAAGAAATTTCTTCAAAATTTAATGTTTTAGAAGTAGATCTACTGAAGTCAACTTCTTCTGAAGATGAGGTTCTGTCTGGTTACCTGATTTGATTGGGTATTTTTTGTAGTTTTGACCTAAAATCCCCACTAAGTGTTCAGTGGCATCGTGCCGTGCATGTGTGTAAAGGAAAACTGGTGTGTCTCCAAATGTGAAATTACCGTTCAGTGACTGACACTGTGTTCCCCAGTAAGCCCAGCACAGCCAGCCTTTTCACCAGTGGTACAACACATCAGTGTTGCTTTTCTTGCAGTGTTTGCATTTAAGGGTATATGATAACAAAATGGTGTATTTTTAAACACTAGGAAAACACTTAGCTCAGTGATATGGTTAAGCTTTTAGAGGCATGTGGGCAACACGAGCTTATATAAAGAAATTGAAGATTTATACATCATGTTTCATCATAATTCCAAGTCATACTGTTGAAAAGAATGTTGGAGGAATCACCACATTATCAAAATTCTTATTTTTCCTCAAACTTTAATATAATTGAGATGGTGGAAAGTAAAAGTACATTTGTGAATACGGCAGTTCAGTTCTTTTTTTTATTGTTTATTCTGTTACCAATTCTTGTCCCAATTCTTTTTCCCCTTTGCCCTCCTCCACTTAGCCTACAGCAGTTCAGTTACAATGATCCATTTTTATAAACTAATCTAAAATATTTAACTAGTTCTTTTGACCAAGCATGTGTAGACGAATAGAAAGATAAAAACATCATAGCAAGACTTGAATTTGGGAGGTTCAGTTTGTCCCCCATACTTGTTTTATACATGATGAAAACTGGTACCCCAAATGGTGATGTGATTTATCTAAGGTTCCAGGTAGGATTGAAATTTAGAGCATTGGAGCATTGAACAAAGGAATTGATTTGACCAGTTTTTTTTCTCTCCTTTAAGAATACCAAGAATGCTTATTTTTAATTGTACTAGTACTAGTATTTTAAATTATATAGTAGTTTTATTAGCACTGCTCTAGTCAGAGCACAGAGAAAATAACTTAAATGCCTTTTGTTTTACAGCATATTCTCCAGTTCACAACTAGTTTAGTTTAAAAAAAAATCCTTGTAGATGTATAGGGTAGGTGGTTCTTTTTCCCACTTTGTAGGTATGCAGACCAGCCCGTATATGATTTGACAGTGCCATATACCAGTTACTGGTCAAGGTACTCTAAAAGCCTTGTTTTGCAGTTCCAACCTCTGTGCCTCAGGTTCCGGACACCAAAGATGCCAAGTGTTTTCATGTACAAGGGGCCCTGAGTCAGGCTGCATGCATTTAGTAAGAGTATGTGCTCTTCATCTTCAGGTCTTCCTCCAGGAACTTCAATGTGTGAGTATCAAGAGGCAAACAGATAAGGAGTGCCAACTGTGGCCCTGAAACAGAGTAAATAGAACGAGCACACTTGGACAGAATTCACATTTTTGCTATTTTCTACCCCTTTCTCGCTCAACCTGGTTTGACGTAAAGATTTTAACCCCAAATCTCTGTTTGAAGAGAACTGTGCAATTTCTTGGACAGGAGAACATGTTTAAATGTAAATGTGACTTTGACCCCCCTGGGATCACAGAATCTGCTTTCTTTAAGGAGCAGCAGCCCTTTCAGGAGATGGTAAAAAAGGCTGTAAGTATAGTCAGTTCAGATACCAAGAACTAAACCTTTTCATTTTAGTTGCTGTTTAACACATTTTGTTAGGCACTGTTAAATTGTCATATGATATTTTGTTCATTTAATAGTTAAAATCTTGGAACAATGAAATAAGAAGCCAACAAAAGGCTTAGGCTTTTTTTTTGTATGGCACTTAACATGATTCTGCATTAATGGTAGACATTAATAGCACTTTGATATCAGCGATGTACATAAGGTCATCATCATTTACTCCATTTCATTCTCCTCCTCTTCTTCCTCATCTGTCATTAATGCCTAATCTTTCCCGAGTTTGGAACCGTTTTCCAGCACTCTTTCAGTTAGTCCTCATTATCTCTCTTACCAATGGCAACTTACCCAAAGTCATAGAGCTAATCAGTTTAAAAAGTGCCTCCTTTTACCACACAATGTACTTGCACTTCATCTGCAGAGAAAAATGGTTAATGGCAGGAAGAAAGACTTTGGTGGCATAAAATAAAAGAAAAATTTGTTGGCATGTAGCCTTGTGCTGTAGTTATGAGCCCAGGGAGACATGGTTTTGATTGCCAGTTCACACGGTACTGCAAGTACTGGGCCCTTCTGTCTTCTCTGCAAAACACTGAATTTGAATGCCCGTAAGGGAGACTCAGGCCCACTCCAGTAGAACCAGGACCCAACATTTATTGTTATGTATCCTAATGCTGCACACTCCCCTGGCTGATTCTGGAGGTATTTCAGCTGTGAATGACTCACATAAAGGGAGAGGCCTCCTTTGTCTGGAAATGTCCCTCATCAGCAGATGCACTGATGTGCAGTTAGTCCCCTTTCCCCTGACAGTTCTGGGCATGTGAAAGATTACTTCACGTACTAGCCTGTCGAAATTGGTAAGGTTTGTACCTAGTTGTCTTTAGTATTGGAAATATCTGGTTCTAAAATGCGTAGATATGTTTAATATACAAGGTCTATATCTTTGGTTAGGGAGGAACTTGGGACTGAAGATGAAGCACTAAAAGTGATCCTTCTCAGTGTCTTTGTTGGTCTTTCTTTTATTCGAATGTCAGCACCACCACAGGGTCTCTGTTCTAGGTCTGCTGTTCTTATATGCATTTTCTTCATTTCCATGATGTTGAATACCATTTGTGTGCTGATGAGACTCCAAATGTATATCCAACTCTTTATTCTGAGCTACATATTATCTAGCTGCCTACTTTACATTACTACCTAAATTCTCTTGAGACCTCAAATGTAACCTGCCCTAAACCAAACTCGTTATTTCCTTTAGTCTTTCCTGACTGTGCTGATAGATTGGTTATATGGCCAGTCTCTTGTCGGGGGAGTTGTAGTAGGGGAGTGGGAGAGAGAATAAATAATTCTTTTGGGTTATGGCTGCCCTTAGGGGCTCTGGGCCCAGGACAAAAATTATCCTTGTGTAACCTGCCATTCTGGGTTTAAATGGACATCTTAAATATCTTTGAAAGAAAGTAGAAGCTAACAGGAAACTTTGTAAGGTCTATATAAGGATAGAAGGAAGTCCCCTAATCTTAGTCTAGCAAATAGTGAGGATTTTTGCTGATGTATTTGTAACTTTCAAGCTTTTCTTTGCAGCAGCTGCTGGAGCCGCAGTCATCTGTCTTCCAGACTTCTTGCTCATGTTGTTCTCACCTGGCAGGCTCTGTAACAGTGAGGCCCACTGTGACTGGGTAGGCCCTCCTGCCTCTAAAATTTTGTCAATCTGCTTATTTTAATCTTAGAAAGTGAATGTTTGTAACTCTGTGGACTCAAAGCCTCAGCATTATCTTATTTTTCCTCTCAGTTCTCATCCCCTTGATCACTAGGTCCTATCGATTCCTTTGCACAAGTCCTTTACAGACCTGTCTGCTCTCATTTGACTTTGTTGTACTGCTTTTATTCAGCCTTTCCTCACCTCTGGCCTCCAGTGCTGCTTAGTCTCTTTCCTGACTGCTGCTGAACTCTCCCCTTTGCACTTAGTACCACCTCCAGGAACACTCTTCCTCAAAGAGACTCACACTGTAGCTAAGAAGGTCCTCCACAGTCTGGTGCTCTTAATCTAGAGCTACTACTGATCCACCATTGTTGGTCCTGTCAGCCTTCATGACAGGCTCCTCCCTCTGCATGGACCTCACTTTCTCAGCTTTGAGCCTCCCTCTCCTTCAGAGGGCCCTTCTTCTGTGTTTTTCCTCCCAGTATGCCGTTTATACATCTGTACTGAGAAGCTGCCTGTCACTAGACCATGAGAAACAAAATATTTTGTCTGTCTTCATGTTCCTGGTACCTAGCACATCATCTAGCCTATATAGTAGGTACAAGTGATTATTTGAATAAAGACTTTGGACTTCCCAATTGGTGTGGGCATTTTCTCTAAGAAAAAATTGTCTCCGCCTCCCTTCCCCGCCGCCCCCCCCCCCCCGAAAATATTGGACAGTATCTTCTTGTATCACTCTCTTTTGAAAAGCTTTGCTAAATAATTCTTTTTGTAGCTGTTTTACCCAGACTGCCTGGGCTCAGAAACCTTAAAGGACTCCCATTGCTTTCACTGAGCAGCAGCTTTTTGGTAGTACTATCCTTCTAGAAATAGGTACCTGACGTTTGAATTGCCCATGAGCCTTGAACCTTGGAGCCTTGGAGGCACACAGAGCTAATGAATGGCAGAGTTGGGACTTCAGTGTGGGCTACCCATCTGTCTAGTGCTCTTTCCCTTGCATCTGAGTGATGCCAGCAGCTGGAATACTAAGCAGAGCTCCCTAGATTGATTGAGAAAATTTTGTTTATACCAGTTCTCACATTTATATTTAGGTTATCTGCTGAACTGCAGGTATCTATTAAATGGGCTGTAATTTAGAGATAATATATTCTTTGTAATTAAAATAGAAAATTCTGTACCTCTCTTCAAATTCTGAGTGTATTTTAAAATTCTCAACTTTGTCCACAGACCTAAATTCACCATTTATTATGTAAGGTTGTTTCACAAGTAAATTTAGGATTTTAATTTTAATCTTGTCAACTTTGCTCCTGTGTCAGCTGCTAACCTGTAAAATGACTTATCCAGACTTGGAAAATTAAGATTAGAATGAATGTAAAGATGTCCATGCTTTTTGAGCCTTGGCCATACCTTCTTATCAGAATAAGTAAAATACAGAAGTAGAATTATGTATTTGAAATACTACTCCCTTGTCAAGCTTTAAGCCTTCATAGCTTTCTATCCTTACGTTGAATTTATAGCTTTAGTCAAGCCAAAGGTTACTTTTAAGAATAGCAGATCCAGCGTGCCTTAAGACTCACTAGTGAGCCCAGTGGTTGTTTAGCTGTTCAGTTGGCTGCTGCAGACCAGTCTCAGTCCTTTCTTGAGTGGATTTGAGCTAAAAATATATCATTCATTTTGTGTAGGTAAAGCACAAGCTCTGGATTGTCTTTTGTTGCTTGTTTCAAATTAGAGTTTGTGTGTGTGCCTGTGAGTAGATCTTTGTGTATACAGTAGTACCTAAAAATGGTTACTTTGCTATATATATACTGTGGGTTTTATCTACTACATCCTATGCCTTGTCCAGTAAATTTCCAGTCTCTTCCTCAGAAGCAGACGAAGGAAGAGTACATCAGATGACTTAGATCTCTAAAGTGGAAGGGCCATTCAAGGTCGTGCTGTTTATTTTATAGATGAAACACCAGACCTAGAAATGTTGCCCATCATCAACCAGGTGATAATGGCACCAGATGGAAATGACAGTGGGAAATATTTAATTTTTTACTTTAAAAATATATCAGACAACTTGGACTTTGGGTTTGGAGTAAGGTTGTGCAGCATATGGCAGACTCTTGACAGCAGTCCTGATGACCATATCCTGGGGGGGAGATTTTCTTCTAACATTTTTAAGCTTTTTCAATTATCTGCTTGAAAGGAGTTGTAGAGGGGATGACTGAAATGTAAATTCTTGGGGAGCTGTCTGGTCATAATGCTGGCAGAGGTGGAGGTGAAGGTAGGGAGGTGGTTGCAGTGGGAACAAAAGGTCGTGTCTGACTTGATCTTCATCTTGCACGGAGTCACCATTTCCTGTACAGGATGGGATTGTCTGGTGATGATAGATTTATAGAATTATGGAACTGAAAGCAGCAAGGTATATTGGAAAGAATATATGGATTTTGGAGCCATGGACTAGAAGCTAAATCCTGACAAGCTACCAAACTTCTTTTAAGTCTATAAGTTTTCCTGGTCTTTAAAATAAAGGTGATGATGCTGAGAATTGTGAGGATTTAACCCTTTCGGTACGAGCGCCGGATATATCCGGCGCCCATACAATGGCTCACAATGGCTCACCTCGTACAGCGGGAGTGTCATGGCGGAAAGAGCGCTCGTACTGAAAGGGTTATGGAGGTAATGTATGTGAAATGTATGCTCAAGAGGTGGTGGGTGGTACTGTTTTATAAGGGGGAATTTAGCATGGAGAAATGATCACATTTTTGAATGAGCTGGGTCACTGAATCGCTTTACCTTGGGTAAGCAGGAAACCTTGACCGGCCCCAGTGTCTATTATCTGTATGAAGCAAATAAAATGATGCACACAAGTTGGGTGATCATGAGAGTCTCCTGAGATCATATGCATAAAGTGTCCAGGACAAGGTAACCATTCAATAAATGACTTAGGTAGATGCTGCAGAGGAGGAGTGTCCAAATTCAGCCCAACAGTCCTGTTATGCCCCTTAATTTGTCATTATCTAATTTTGGTATCAGAATTAGAGTTCTTAAAAGCAAAATGACAAAAAAAGTTTACATCCCTTCTTTACCACACAATCTCTTTTAAAAAGTTACTTTGTTTTGTATTCTGACATCATTTTTGTACTTTCACTTACAGTTTTTACATCCTTTTGCCTATAAACTCTTCCTCCAGTTTGGCAAAATGGTTCTTGAACATTCTGTAAAAGGCAAATAAACAAATGATAAAAATAAAGCATTACAGGCTGTGAACTGGAATCGGCTTGGCAAAGGTTACTATAGCATCTGAAACACTTAGCTAAATATTTGGTAAATAAATATGTATGGTAAAAATATTTGACAAGTAATCTGGTAAATATCAGGTTAATAATTTAATTGTGGTAATTAAAGGCCTACAATAGCCCTGGCTGGTGTGGCTCAGTAGATTGAGTGCTGGTCTGCAAATCAAAGGGTCACAGGTCCAATTCTCAGTCAGGGCACATGCCTGAGTTGTGGGCCAGGTCCCCAATAGGGAGGGGGTACATGAGAAGCAACCACACCTTGATGTTTCTCTCCCTCCCTTCTCTCTAAAAATAAATAAATATAACTTACAAAAAAATAAAGGCCTACAATAAATCAAGAGCGTATTTAAAAAACAACATGGGAAAAATACATTTTCAGAGTAGTATTCTTTATCATCGCCCAGAAATCTTTCCAATTTTAGAGACAAGTGGGGTTCAAAGGTCAGATGTTAGTTCACCCTATATATCTATGTTTAGTCTTTTAAAGTTAAATGTTTTTTTCCTCTCTCCCTCCTGGCCTGTTTGTGGTTTCCAGGATTTATATGTAAAGAATGTTATAAACAAGGAAAAATATATGGCACTTAACATGCCGTTTTTATACCTTTTCTGTGTTCTTGGGACTCAGTTTAAATAGTTTTCTAAAAAAAATTTTAGAGAGAGGAGAAGGGAGGGGGAAAGAGAGGGAGAGAAACATCAGTGTGAGAGAGAAACATCGATTGGTTGCCTCTTGTGTGCTCCCCGGCCAGGGACCGAACCTGCAGCCCAGACATGTGCCCTGGCTGGGATCTAACCGGTGACCTTTTGCTTTGTGGGACTGTTTCTAGATAAAAATTATTTCACTATTGCTCCATGAAAGGATAAAAATAAGTTTATAGCCTCTTTACTTCTGACCTTTTTAGTCTGTGTTCAGTGTATTTGCTCTAGAGATTGAACTTACTTTACTGTAGGTGAAATATGATTGGTGGAGATGGGAAATGAGAGCAGGGTTCATTTTTAACAAAGAATACTTTGAGAAAAGAGGTGAGGAAATAAAGAGCGATTGCCGACCAAGGCTAAAAGCAAGATTTCTAGTTTAAAAGGGGGAGGAAAAATTAATCTCAGGGAACTCCAGCTTTCTTACTCTTATCACCATGTATCATTGCCTTTAAATCTGTTCCATGACTTTTAATACTTTAAAGCTTTATCTGGCGTTGCTTTATATTGTAGAGTACTCTTTCTATATCTGCCTCTAACTAGATTTTGTTAACTATGTTTTTAGTTCTTACTGTCTTCCCATTCCATGTCGTCAAATCCTAAGAGTGTATTTGAAAGAATGTATTTTGATTTTCAGGCTGTTTTCCCCCTCTAACCTTTTTAAGGGGTCTGGCTCAGTTATAGGGGAAACTCCCCCAACAGATGTATTTGGGGGTGAAGAACTGGACGTTCTGCTTCAGTGGTGCCTTGATAATTCAGGGGAAACGTTTGGTGTGGGCACACTTCCTGTGCAAAGTCAAATTGTATCAACATTTCTTCTAACTTGAGAAGGAAGGAGTGATATCTATATTTTGTATTTGCTAATACTAATTAAAGTGTAATTTTTTGTTTTGAAATTTTTAATTAAAATTTTAGATTGGTTAGTTAAAACATAAGTTTATTTTTTTGTTCCCATTTTTGCCAACTGATAAATCATGCTAGGTAAGAATTTATTATTCATAGCGTCTTCTGATGAACAGGACTATTTCTAAAGTAGGGGTTCGTAACTGGTAGGCTGCATTATTCAAGTATGCAGGGCCACTATACACTTGAGTTTGCCTGGGATAGCTCCGATTTATGTTTTCTTGACTTATTAATAGAGGAGGGAGGGAAAGAAGCCTTTTCAGTCTCACAAGTGCATTGTTTGATGGATTAGGTGATCACTCTGGCTTAATGGTGTCATAGCTCCCAGTGCGGTTACCGCATCCACACTTTTTTCTCGGACATCAAAATGTCCATTCTGGCAGAAAGCTTGGAAAGATGTGCTCCATAATGGTTTTGGTTGTTTCTAAGTGGTGGGATTATAAATGATGTCATTCTCTTCATTGTACTTATCTCTATTTTCTAACTCTCTACTAAGTGAAATGATTTTGTTGGTAAAACCAAAGTAAAACAGCTAAACAAGTTTTCAAAAATTGTTTAATTTTAACAAAAATATAGACTGTGTAATGATGAAGCCTTATCAGGCTTCCGCGTTCCAAGCAATACAAACTGACTGTGGCTCTTTTAACTAGAAATAAACTTTATTGGAATGATTGAAGTAGGCAGTGGAGCAACAGAAAAGCTGGGGAACAGGTGGGGAGACAGCAGCCACTGTCATGCTACTGGGGCAGTCTTGGGGCATCGTGGCTACTGGACACATCATACTGCTGTAGCTAAGACCCTCTAGCTGTGAGTTTGCTGCCTGGTACCTTGACCCAGTCCCCTCAGAGTGGGCGTCTCCCAAGCTGAGCCTGGGCCAAGGACCTGGGCCTTGGTCTCCGGGGAGCAAGGACAGATCACATCTTCCACTCCAGTATGCTTTATGCTTTATTGTTTATGGTGACTCCCTTTCTTACCATCTGCTCTCAACCTAAGGGATGAGAAAAATAATGATGGTCTAGTTATCTTGATATCCATCTATTAAGAATTTGAAGGAGGTACACAGGGCCTTTAAAGGGAATTTGCTTTGACTTGAAAATGATTGTTAATTGCCACAAGTTGGAGTCCCAAGTATTGTTGCTTTGCTGTTGTTTTACCCAGCACAATTCGGCCGTTACCTAGAACCTCTTGTCATTTGTCTGGTTGGAGGAATAGTTATTTATAGAGGGGTTGATTTAGCTATATGCCTTGCTTTTAATTCTGGGTTATTTTGCTCATGAGCTGTGTCAAACTTAATAATACTGTACCTTTTTTTAGTGTTTTAATTGTCAGAATGTACTACTGCTGCTGTTATTGACTATTAACATTTAAATGCTTTTCCAGCCTGGGCAGATGTGGCTCAGTTGGTTGGAGCATTGTCCTGTAACTGAAAGGTTGTGGGTTCCATCCTCTGCCAGGGCACATGCCTACGTTGCGGGTTCGGAATGCAGTCGGGGTGTACATTGGAGGCAACCGACTGATGTTTTTCTCTCGCATCGATGCACCTCCTTTTCCCCCCACCCCCTTCCTCTCTCAAAGCAATGAAAAATTAAATAAACAAATGCTTTTCCCCAAATCAATCCAAGACTTTTAAACATTTATAATGAACATAGTACCAAGTAGACAAAATAGAAATATATTGGTCAGTTGCTCTGATGTGCTTTCTTAGGTTCTTAAAGTTCAGCTTGCAGCTTTAATACAGCACCTCCATGTTTCACGTCTGGTGATAGACACCATCTGTGACAACTTTTACTTACCAGTCATGGTATTCAATTGTTTTTAAACATATGAGGGTTACAGCAAAAGCTTCATGGCCTGTTTTTTAAGTCTTTTGCATTTTTCTAGTCAGAAGTTGAATGTGAGACTTAAGTAGTATATTTAGAATTCCTTTCAGAGATGAAAACTGTCTGGGCCCCAGAATAATTATTAGCTCAGATAGTTCACTCCTCTGAACCTTCAGTTGTTTTAGTAAGGGAGATTTGTTTGATGAAGAAGAATATTTGCACATTCTTCTCCTAGGAACTAGAACATCTAAATGATCCAAATAAAGGTGTAAGTGTGCTTTCCAGAATGTGCTGAATGGATTGCATAATTTAGTGGATCTTCCATTAGTAGACTGGTAGTAGGGAGTGGGAATATGTAAAATGTTATGGCAAATAATATTTGTTATATTTTCTATTTTAATTTTTTCCCTTTAAGTTTTAAAATTAGAAATCATTTTGGCATCCTACAGAATGATATTTCAAAAAGTCACACCTTTTCACACAAATGCGATCAAAACTATAAAGTTTATGGGTTGTTTGAGAATTGTTGCTGTTTCTTACTGAAATGTCCTAGGGTTCTGGTAGTCTCTTAGAAAGAAGCTGAGGGTGCGTGGTATTCTGGTGGCTCTCCAAGCCCAGGACCCACGTTGGCACAAACCTCACTTCATGGTATCACCTACTGTAATTTAAAGTGAATCTTCAAACCGGTGTCCGTGTTTTGCATCTTGCAGCACTGCGTGAGACGATGCTCCCAAACTGCTATTTGATTTTATCTCTGCATGTGTGGAGGTGGTACATTTGGTGATTTTCATTTGTGTATAGTTTCTTAATAAAAATCTTAAAGCAATTCATCTTAATTGCTTAAATTTGGTATTTTATACCTGATACCCATAAAATCTTCTCTTGGCTCTGTGGTTGATGGTTCCAGTGCTCTGATTTGCCCTCATCTCCTTTCTTTCTCTCTGGCAAGCAAACTACAGATTGTTACAGTTAGCAGTATCATGTGAGAGGAAAAGATGTTTGGCTTATATGTCAAAATTTTTGGATTTATAATTTTGGATCTGCTGTTTAAGATCTGTGTGATCTGGAATGGGGATGGATCTCTTATACAGCCCTAAAATGGAGATAAAAACTACTTTCCCTCTACAGCACCACTGTATGAGAAGAAATAATATGTACTGTTTCTCAGTGAATTAGCCACCTATAAATTGTAATACACACCATTATTTTATTTACCACTAAGAAAGAAAATCCACTACCTATTTAAACTATAGTATGATACACCATTGATTACAAACTGCATCCTGCCATTAGAAATTATACATGTGGAAAAATATACATATTAGAACACATGAAATATGTTATTTGTGAAAGCTCCATTCTTCATATTGCTGTCAGAGTGATATTTTAGAAAACACAAATCTTGTAATATTGTTTCACTGCCTGAAACTTTTCAGTGACTTCCTATAGTTTGAGAGTAAAATCTAAACCTTTCACATGATGAACAAGGTCTAGCATAATCTGGACCAAAGTGAGGTATCCAGACCAGCAGCATTGGTACCACCTGGAAACTTTTAAAATGTGACTTCTGCCCTGGCTGGTGTAGCTCAGTGGACTGAGCGCAGGCTGTGAACCAAAGGGTCGCCAGTTCAATTCCCAGTCAGGGCACATGCCTGGGTTGTGGGCCAGGTCCCCAGTGGGGGCCAAGTGAGAGGCAATCATACATTAATGTTTCTCTCCATGTTTTTCTCCCTCCCTTCCCCTCTCTCTAAAAATAAATAAAATCTTTAAAAAATAAATGAAAATAAAATGTGACTTCTCACCCCTGGCTGGGTGGCTCAGTTGGTTGGAGTGTTGACCCTGGCACCAAGAGGTTGCAGGTTTGATTCCCAGTCAGGGCATATACCTAGGTTGTGGGTTCAGTCCCCAGTTGGGGCGCATAAGGGAGGCAACAGATTGATACCTGTCTGCCTGTCTTTCTCTCTGTCTCTCTCTCTCTTCCTCTTCCTCCCTTCCTCCCCTTCCCTTCCTCCCTCTTAAAAAACAAAGTGGCTTCTCAGACTCTACCCTGTTCCATGGGATCAGAAACCCTGGTGTGGATCCCAGGAGTCTGTGCTTTAATGAGCTTTTTAGGAGATTATGATATATGCCAAATTTGAGAACCACTGGTCCAGGCCAAGTGTCCCCACTGTGTCCCCTGCACATAGAGGTTAATCTAGGAGTACTGTGATTGCTGGAATGTAAGATGATAACTCATCTCCCTAAGAAATCATCCTCCAGAGAAAAACACTGTAAAAATCTCATATTAGGTGTTTACAGCTATCCCAGTGGCTTTATTTTGAACAGTGAAGAACTCTTTGTGATGACGTCTTAATATGATAAATTAACATGATTTTTTAATCAGTGTTTAGTTTCAAATATTTTTAGAATTTACTAGTGGCAGTAGTAAGAAAGGCAAAGGCATTTTAACACCAATTTTGTATTTATGCTTTCTAGATTGTGCTTGCCTGTAAAATCAAATAGAAAAACTGACTTGAATAAATAATTATTTTGCATTTGGGATAGATAATAGTTCCGGTGGCAGTATCATGCATACATAAATAAAAATGACGACAATTTATCTCAACCTGGAAATGAAGATGCTGTATTTTGGAAAACATGACTTTAGACTAAAGAAGTGGCTTTATTGATCAGTGTAACAAAGATGCGAGAGAGTCATTTGAATAGAATTGCTTCGTGAGCGTGAGACAAAGTCTTTCTAAGTAATATTCTATAACATGGATTTAAATGTATACTTACATTCAAATTAAATATTATAAGTAAATATTTGACTGTCTTATCTCTATACCTAAAAAGTTCACCAAAGATTTGGGGGGAGCAATTGCCAGATAATATTTGTAGTTTCCAAAAAACTACATTGTCCTCTCTACCCTTTTTGCCTCCTTGTGGGGTTCTTGTGTTCTGTGAAACTCTGTTACCATCTTCTCCCCATGTCTGCTAGGCCTGTTTTCTTTCTCATTTCAAGGTTAAGAGTACCTTTTTTCTGCCTCCTAAAGCATCTGGTACATATCACATCAGCACACCTCTTTTCATTGCTTTGGTGTATTCTTTTGGCTTATTTGTTTCTTCTAACATGTAAGTTATTTTAAGTATCTCTCTTTTTTAAGATTTTACTTCTGTTTAGAGAGGAGAAGGGAAGAGAACAAGAGGGAGAGAAACCTCAATGTGTGGTTGCCTCATGCACCTTCTACTGGGGACCCAGCTCACAACCCAGGCATGTGCCCTGACTGGGAATTGAACCATTTACCCTTTGGTTTGCAGGCTGGCACTCAGTCCACTGAGCCACAGCAGCCAGGGCTTAAGTCTCTCTCTTTAGAGTAATGCATAACTACATTTAACAAGTATGGGCTTTGTAGGCTGTCTTGGTTTGAAGGATGGCTTATCTATTACTTAGTTTTCTAACCTGGGGAAAGTTACTTAATCTTAGTCTCCATAAATTGAAGAGAATAGCTTGCTAGATTATATTAAGTATTGAATGAAGTGGCACAGAGTAAGCATCAATACATACTTACTATTCGACATGCCTTTTTCGACCTGGGCCCAGAAGGGTGATGTGGCTGGGGCTTCGCTGGCCTTACTATGTCTGCCATTTTCAACTTTCAGAGTCAGTTGACTGTAGTCTTGCTGCTTCTATGTACCTGTGCTTATATCCCATCCTTGGCACCCAGGCTTCTGGATGGAAATAAAAATGGGTTGTTGGATATATTGTGGAAGTACGCCAGAATTGGTGAACAGAAGAGTCCTTCTATTGCAGCATGCTGTATAGTGATGGCCTTCAGCATCCTCTTCATACAGTAGCCTGGAAGAATACCTGGATTTGATGATTCCCAACAGACTTCAATATAAAAGGGGGACTTATCTGCAGAAAATAATAGAAAGAACAGTTAGCTTTATCTCTGAATATTGAATGAGATCAATATTTGCTATTTTGCTATTGGATGGTGTTTGCTATTTTGTTATTGGATGAATGTTCTATGTAATTAGGGTGTAACTGTTTAATACTCCAAGAGTTTGTAACCATCGATCTCGGTACTGTCACTGCAATGTTACATTCTGCAAATGTCGTTTTGTTGTGTCCGATACCAGTTTTTGTGAGGTATCTCTAAGGCACATAGAAAAAAATTGGTGAATTATACAAGTTCCTTTCACTGAGATTTGGAAGTGATATGTCTTTGTAGAATGAGATCATTTTTGGACTAGATTTTTTGTTGGAAAAGTTCAATTTTTGTTGATAAAGATTACATTCATGTTTAATAGTATTTGTTTTATCTCTGGCCACACCATTTTGAGGATTAACCAGAGTACCTCTACTCTTAATGAACTCTGTAGTTTATTACAAGTTTTTAAACTATTTAAAACAAGCCTTTGCAGTTGTAAGGAGGAAGATAAATGAGATGTGACTTGAGCAGAATTGGGAAGATGCTCACATTTAAAATAAAAGTGTTTAGAAGAGCCGCCAGTGTGGTAGCCTCCGCGACCTCTCTGGTTAAG